>JAUMHN010402967.1:0-15584 GCA_032360265.1 Heliamphora ciliata
GACTGTAGGAAGATAAATGGCAGCCATTATTGTTGGTTTGACAAAACACATGGTTGTGATGTTGATTGGTCGCGGCCGTCATATTCTTAAAACCACAGACACTAAACTTAAAGAGATGGAACATATAGAAAGGAGACCATGACCCATTTAATTTAGACCATATCTACTATCTATTTTTCTAATAAGAACATGGGATATGACACAGAATGTACAAAGAACCCTAAAATAAAAAGAATGACAAAGGGTTTAAAAAACTATTTAAAAAGCTTTTGGCCTTATAGCAATTGTTATGGCCATGACAACACGATATTGTGACCGTGAAGAAAGAAAGGAAAAAAGTGACAGCTAACAGTAAATACATAGCAGCCGCGACTATAGTTTGACTAAACACGTGGCTGTGACATTAAAAGGTCACGACCGACATGTTTTTAAAATCACGGAAGGTTCTTCATGTGTTCAGTGTGCTAGTGAACGGAAAAACAAGTCAAAATGTAACTATTATATACGAAATAGAAAGCTGCAAATATACTGTTTATAAGGAAATTCTACATAAACAATGTTTAGATTGAAACGAATAATAAATAATCAATAAAAACAATGGAAACTTTATCCCTGATGCCCTCGAAAAAGAGAAAATGAGGGTTTATAGAAGTGTCGTGGGTTCTTAAGGTTACCTCTGCCAGGATTGTATAATAAAAATCATGAATTTTATTTTGGTTTTAGTATTTAATTTAATTTGTATGAAATTATTTTTCTATTTTATGAGAATCTTAATAAGTATTGTATGCAATATTATTTTTTTAATGTTATGCATGCATGTTCTTTATTCTGTACAGTATTTAATCTGGTGAATAGAGTACGACTTGTATATAAAAAATCAGATTATAGATTCTTGCAGAATATAAGTTGTTCACAGTTTAGATGAAATTAGACAAACCATCGGTATAACTGTAGCACATAGTTTTAGTAGGCCTGTATTAGTTACGGGGAACAGATATAGCGTCGTCTATTGTTCTGACTCGCTGTACCAGTATATTTTGTGTGTATTGAACATGATCATATTGGGGTAATTAATTTGATACTGATTATATAGATTAATTCACACCACAAGGTTATTATGAGTGCTTATACTCTTAATTATGAAATAATTATTATTTTCGTATATTTAATATTCGTTATTTTGATTCATTAGAGGGTGCGATCTTTTATGAGTCTATAATTCCGGTGAGTTAGATAGTGGTATTAATTAAATGGTGAATATTAATTATTGACGGAATCTACGTCTCGATTGTTCGGGATTGACGATATCCCTTTAAGAAAGCTTATAAGTTTTGATTGGACCAAACCCTACAGGTGGATTTGATTATCCGACAGTCAAATAAGTTAAGCAGAATGGTTTAAGAAATTTTAAAGATGCCGATTAAATTAAATTATCAGTAATTAAATTTAATTGACGGGTATCAAGAATCTTAACGTGGGAAGATGAGTTAAGTATTTAATAACAGAACCTCAATACAAATTGGTTTTGAGATTATGGCTAAGAGTGTAGTTATAGTTTTTTAGTAGTGTAAACTATAATTTAGTATTTTATGAAAATTACAGAAACCGCTGTAAGATTTTCATAATTACAGAAACTGGTGAGAGGTTTGCATATTTGCAAAAACTGCTGGATGGGTATCTGGGCACACTAAAAGTTTATGTCATAATTACTCCACAGGTCCTTACTGTAACCCTCTAAATATACGGGTAGAGTGAACCAAATTCATAAGTTGTCTTTCAAGACTAAGATTATTCAGGTTTTGCCAGTTTTAATTCTCGAAGGATCGTAACCCATACTATGTTCGGAAATCGTATAAAAAATACAGTAGAATGTCTAACCGAAGTTTCAACTCGAAAAATCAAAATTCGTAGTTAAAGAATCGATCAAAGGTATTCATCTGAATTAACTGTGGTGACACGAATTTTATTTTTGATCGTTTGACATCAAATTTTTTTAATCTGGAGTCTATTTCAGCAATTGCCCGTCCAATTTTATTTTTTCATAAAATCGTTTACAAATCAATGATTTTGACAGTATGCCTCTAACAATTAGTATCAGAGCCGCTTTGATTTTTGTTTACAATTTATCGAGGGGCCGGGTAGTTTTAGAACTGTGCTAACTTTGTTTTGCAGGAGTTCCAATCCCGATTTTATGATAATTATATTATTCATATTTGATTGAATGGTTGAATGATGATTGAATTAATTTTTTAATTACGAGGGTTGATCGTGATAGTTTAAAAGTTTGAATGTGAACCTACGGGATATAGGTTTTCAATGTAAAATTTTTTAAATATTATTTAGAATATTTAAGAACATGTTTCAATATCCAAGAATACGAAGAACAGGCAGCGGCATAACGAGTGGCACCGGCGGTGGTTTCGGATTTTTCGGGCCACAGAATGCGGTGGTAGTTTCGGATTTTTCGGGCCACAGAACGCGGTGGTATTTCAACAGTTTTGAAACAGGTTTTTTTGGTATTTTTTTTTTGCAGATTTTGTATTAAAAACAGCACCAAAATAAGTCCAAAAATCAGCAAAAAATTGGCAGAAAAACAGCACCAGCAACAGTGATTTTCGGCAGCATTTCACAGCTATTTTTCGATGTTTTTTGCAACATTTTCGAGACTAATTTTGAACAGTTTTCGTGACACCTAGCCTTTAATAATAATAATAATAATAAAAATAAAAATAATTAATTTATCATAAGACCCTAAATAAAATTTCTAACAAAACTTTAGAATTAATTTTACGATCTATGTCCAAGAATTTATATATATTAAAATTTTAAATAATCAAAAGTTCAGACAAAAATTTATTGTAGGGTTAAAAAATCTTTTTGCAAATTCTAATTTTATGATAAATCAAAAAATAATATTAAAAAATTGTTTTGAATTTTTGAGAATTTTTTAAATTTAATTTTTTTACTGTTACTAAAAATGTAATCGTTAAACTACAATAAAAAAATATTAAAATGATAGAAAATTCTAGTGAAGATTCTAACTATATGATAATTTATGAAAATATATTAAAAGTTTATACCTAAATTTTTAAATTTTTTTGAATTAAAAATTTTACGTTAAAAATTTTTGTAGTATATTTTAATCTGTGTACAGTTTAAATCTCATTTTTCACTTGCGTTAGAAACAGCTGTGAGACAGCTATCCATTCTTGCCCAGATGCCTATAAATACCCAGTTAATTCACAGTTGCACGACACAAATCTTCCAAGTCTTTCGCCACTTTTTGTGAGAGCAAACTGAGAGGGTCCCTGCTGCCCCATGGCACAGCAGGACCCTGCTGTGAGGGTTATGCAAACTGAGAGGCTATATATATATATATATATATATATATTTATATATTTAGGACTGAAGCTGAGAAGCTTCTTCTTCTCAAAAGCTCAAACGGGAAGCACAGAGGAAGCGTGACCAGCAGTTGCCATTGCCCACTCACCGCCGACGCGACTCCGGCCGCCACCAACCTCCATCTGCCGACGCCTCTCCACCCACCGCCGTTCACCGCCGACCAACTGCCGACCAGCCGCCGGTATCTGGCATCCACCTCTTCCTCCGATTCTCTCTCTCTCTCTCTCTCTCTCTCTCTCTCTCTCTCTCTCTCTCCGTCTCTCTCTGTTCTCTATCTATCTCTCTCTCTCTCTCTCCCTCTTCTCTCTCTCTCTTTCTGCTCTCTCTCTCTCTCTCTTAACGCCACCACCACCGCACGAAACCACCACCACTGAGCACCTCCATCATCACATTACAACACCAACCGCCACCATGTACAAGCCTCTGTTCTTGTTGTGATAAAGAAATGGATGCTGTGTGTGTGTGTTTGGTGTTGCCGTGTGTGTGTGTGTGTTTAATTTATTATTTGCTGTGTGTGAATTGAGAATTGTTTGGTTGCTTTAATTTATTAGCTTTTAGACTTATTATTGAGAGTTGAATTTTACAAAAAAAAATCTAAAATAAAAAGGAGTTATATTAAAAAGAGTTTTAATTTAAAGACTAAAAAATAAAAAATAAAAAAAACTTTTTATTGAAAAATGTTGTTCTTTTAAAATTGAAAGTTTTCTCTTTTAAAGAATTTAGGTTAAACCAAAATTTTAAAATAAACATAATTCAAATATATATATATATATATATATATATATAATAAAATAAAATTTAAAGGTTTATATCAAAATTTTTAGGATTCGAAAGTTTTAAAATAAAAGTATTTTAGTTTGAATAAAAAATATTCCTGATATATGTTTAAAACCAAAATTTTAAGTATTTTAGTATAATATTTGCAAAATTTTATGAACTATATGTGAAAATTTTACTAAAACTAGTTCTTTTACCTTTTTGTTCAGAATTTAAAAATTACTATCAAGTCCTACGAAAGCCAGATGAGTCTTCTAATATTTGGGTTAATTGAGTTTTTGATTACCGCTTTATAACGATTTTAATGTGCACCACAATTATATTGTTGAATATGATTATGAAAATGCGATATTATAAAGGTAAGAATGATTGTATAAACAGCGTTTCGATTGCTAGGGAACGATAGAGTATATCAGTGAGATGATGTAATTAGGGTGACGGGTCACGGTTAGTGACTAGGAAATGATCATTTTTCATTGCGGAGTAGATCCCTGGATTGCTGGTAAAACTTATTCTAAAAATGAAAAGTAAGTAATAACTCATATATCTATGTACTCACACTAGTTTTTTTAATGTTTTTGTTAAAATCACGTTTCAGATGACGCTTAAAACAAATCAATTGGAATGTATGCATAATGTTTTTCTTCTTTTATTTTTCTTTTGTTGGCGTGTAATTATCTCTTTTAATGTACCTATGAATATGATGACGAGAAGACATTTCTGATTCATGAACCAGTGAACTTTGGAGAAGTTTGAATTTTTTTTTTTTAAAAAAAAAATTGTTTCCAAAGCTTTCTAAAAAGTTTTCAAATTAAGAGGTCTCAGGTAGATTTTTAACTCACTGGTCGGTCACAGACGTCGTTCTTAGAAATGGGCCGTGACAGTTTTTCAGGCATAAAATAGCAATAAACAGTACCTTAAAAAATAGTCCAGAACAACGAAAAAAATTAGAACAAAACAGCGGCAAAATAGGCGACTATAGGCGACAGAATTTGGTAGCGGCACCGAGCTATTTTTGAGGCTTTCTAGGACTATTTTTGAGACATTCTTCAAGGCAACATATTGATGGATATCAGTGCTAAAAATAGGAAGAAACGAGAACTAAAATCACCACGAAAAAAGCCCAAATAGGCAGCGGCAACAGGACGGCGGCGCAGGCTGGGCGGCGGGGCTGCTTTGGCGGCTATCGAAAGTTGTTTTTGAGTTTTTTTCGAATTGGGGTTTTTACAAAAAAAATAATATTTTTTGTAAGCTATTTTTAAAAAAAAATTAATTTACAAACAAAGTTCGGGAGAGGCTGCAAAAGCCGCCTGAAGTGGAGGCAACAGGCGGCGCCGGTTAGGGGTACACAAAAGACCCGAGAAACTCAAAACCCGAATCAATCCGACCTCTATGGGTTGGGTTGGTTCAGTTTTTACAAGTGATTAGTTTGGTCCTGAATTCAAAAAAAGGCAAACCGAAAGTATTGGTTCGGTTCCTGAGTTAGTATGTGATTTATCCAAACCAATCCGAAAATCGAATATATATATATAAAGAAATAAAAAATATAATCATTAGATTACATATATAATTATTGTGAGATTCATATAGAAAAAATAAAAATTTTCTACCTTTACAAATTAGAAAAAAAAAGAGTCATTAGATTAGATAATTATTATTAATCGTTATTTATTATATGACATTTATTTCTATGAATTTTTTACTAGATATTTGTTATTTCTATTACTAAATAGATTATAAAATAATTAGTTAAACTTTTATTTTATATTTTTATTATAATGTATGAGTCTTAACTTTTATTTATTATTCTTTTCAAAATTTTAAAACTTATACATAGTGATTTTTTTCATACGTGCAAAGTAATTTTTAAAATTTATGGAACCGTAGTTTCAAACCAAACCAACCCGATTTTTATTGGTTTGGTTGTTAATGTAATTGGGTTGGTTCTAGGTACAAACAATTGGAACCGATAAAAATTGGTTTGATTTTAAATTTAATACGGAACCGAACCAAACCAACCGATGTGCCCTGTGGTTCGGCAGTGGTGGTGCTGGTTTATAGCTGTTTTGGCTGAAATTTTTTGATATATTCGAGGCTCGAGAGTGTATATATATATATATATATATATATATAACACTGCATATCGAGAAATTCTGATGCAACTTGAATGCCGAAAATTGATTTAAAAAAGGAATGAAAGATTATAACTTATCTTTGAACAGGAGACTGAAACTCACTAGAGTTTCTGTTTGATAACAAAATCGGGATATATACATATCTTGCATTTATATTCTTTTAAACTGCCTACATGATGTATATCTGTTTTATATATTTTTGTTAATTTAATTAACTCAAAAAATTCGGTTTTAATTAAATTTTGTAAAGAAAAATAAAATAAAATTTTTTTTAATTAAAAGTTTTTAATTAAATAGAAAAATTTTAGATATTTTACTTTTACAAAATAACACGTTTAAGATGATTTTTTTTATTAAATCGGATATTTTTGAAAAACGTGAAAATTAATTTTTAATTTTGAATTAATTAAATAAAAAAATATTTAATTTTAATAAATTATTTTTTTCAAAAAATGTATAACGTAAAAATAAAATTTTTGAGTGCATTTAATCACTACCTTAACTGTAAAATTAAAGGAAAAACTATGCATTCATCGGTTATTTTATTTGTTACGCATTAAAACACAAAAAGATATTTTGACAAATGAGAATCTTTTGGATCGTGTATACGGAATGATATTTAAAATCTTTCAGATCGTGTGATTTTTAAAATTAATAAATTTATTTTAATTAAATGGATTTTTATAACTCTAAAAAATATTTTAAAAATTTAAGTGGGAGATGAAATTTATTCACAGATAAATTTCGCGGTCTTCATCACTAGTTTGTAGGCGAAGTAATTAATTCTGCATGTTGGCAGTAAGGCCTTCCTCTCCATTAGACAGGATTAATTGTGGTATCGCTAGTACGAACCTCCTTTAGGGATAATTCTGAATAATTGTTATTGTAGATTACTTTTGAATTTGAAGGGTTCATTGCGAAACGATTGATTCGGAATTAGGTGGTGGTTAACACTTAACTGTAAATAATAGTATCATTTCTATCTATATCATTGCTATTATTTATTGAATCGAAACTATGTCAGCTATTCAATTTTACTTGACAGACGTAGTTGTCTAGATAATAAAATTAATAGGAATTAAAATTGCTTTCAATC
This sequence comes from Heliamphora ciliata, assembly GCA_032360265.1. Classification (NCBI taxonomy): domain Eukaryota; kingdom Viridiplantae; phylum Streptophyta; class Magnoliopsida; order Ericales; family Sarraceniaceae; genus Heliamphora; species Heliamphora ciliata. Next base: position 7,411 of record JAUMHN010402967.1, read on the forward strand.
CACTAGCGTCAATACTCAAAAAAATAAATTAACGAGACCAAACTATGTAGACTGAAAAAGAAATTTGGACATTGTCTTAACTGCTGAGGACTACAAATTTGTATTGATTGAGATTTATCCACTAGTACCTGATAAGGGGGCGACTAAACAGAAAATCTAGGCCCATCAGAAGTGATAGAAAGCTGATCAGATAGCTTGCTATTACATTTTGGCTTTCATGTCAAATATTTTGCAGCATCAGCATCAGTTTATGTCCAGTGGTTATAACATGATTATGAACCTCAAAGAAATATTTGGAGATCAAAATCGTGCTGTTAGGTAGGTGGCTATGAAGTCTCTTATGAATACAAACATGACTGAAGGCACCCCAGTTAGGGATCATGTTCTGAAGATGATCAGTCTTCTGAATGAACTGGAGATCCTATGAGCTAAAATTGAAGAAAAAACCCAGGTCGATATCATACTCCAGTCACTACCTGATAGCTTTAAGTAGTTCTGCCTGAATTATTCCATAAATAAGCTCAGCTTTTCATTGGCAGAGCTTCTTAGAGAACTTCAAGCAGCCGAGGGTGTTCTTTGAAAGTCAGGTTCTACGTATGTGGCTAAAACAGGTTCTTCATCTAAGCTGAAAGGCAAGAAGAGAAAAAAGATTCAGAAATCTTCATCTAAGCTGAAAGGCAAGAAGAGAAAAAAGATTCAAAAATAGGGAGGCGCAGGTCCAAAAGCAGTTAAGGGACCAAAAGCTAGTGTGAAGAAGTCAAGAGGAGTGCTATCACTGTAATCAGTTTGGGCATTAAAAAAAGCAGTATCCAATTTTTCTCAGTAAGGAGAACAAATCAGGTAATTTTTGTTCACTAGTGGTTGAAACATATTTAGCGGTGTTATTTACCGGTACTTGGTGTGTAGATACGGGAGCCACTAATCATGTCTGCAATTCTTTATAGGAGTTCTAAGAAATCATGCAGCTCAGTGATGAAAAAATATACCTATATATAGGCAATAATACAAGGGTGACAGTTGTTGCAGTAGGAGATATCACTTTCAATTTTAGTAGAGATATGATTTTACTTTTAAAAGATTGTCTTTATGTATCTTCAATTAGAAAAAAATTAATTTTGGTTTCTAGTTTAATAAAAGTCAAATATTCTGTTTCTTTTAATGACTCTGTGGTTGTTAAGAAAAATAAACTTTTTATTTATTCTGGTACATTGGTGGATGATCTGTATATTATATCTCCTATCTATCTTACACTGCAACTAATTGAATTGAATAACACATCTAATTTATCATGTAAGAGAAAATTTTCTTCTTTAATGAACTAAACATTTCTTTGGCACTTACGCTTGGTCATATTAATCTAAAAAGGATAAATAGATTAGTAGAAAATGGACCTTTGGGTTCATTAGAAGTAGAGGCACTTTCAGCCAGTGAGTCCTATTTAGAGAGTAAGATGACCAAGAGACCCTTTTTGATCAAAGATTATAGAGATAAAGAACTGTTGGAACTGATTCATTCTAATGTGTGTGGTCCTATGTTAATCCGGGTTAGAGGTGGTTTTGAGTACTTCGTTAGTTTTATTGATGATTACTCAAGGTAAGGATACATTTACCTGATGCACTGTAAATCTGAGTGCTTTGAGAAATTTAAAGAATTCAAGGCGGAGAAGCGTCTCGATAATAGTATCAAATCACTACAATCCGACCGTGGTAAGAAGTACCTCTTTGGAGAGTTTAGGGACTACTTATCGTCAGAAGGGATTATATCTTAATTGACTACATAGGGCACTCTGCAGAAGAATGGTGTAGCAAAAAGAAGGAATATGACTCTTATAGAGATGGTAAGGTCAATGATGAGTTATTCAGGATTATTCGATTCGTTTTGGGGACTCACATTAGAGACAACGGCTTATATTCTAAACTTGATACATTCTAAGTTAGTACCTTCTACTCCCACAAAATTGTGGACCAAGTATAAGCCTAGTCTAAGATATATTCGGGTTTGGAGGTGTTCAGCACATGCGCTGAAAGGTAACGCGGGTAAGTTGGAGTCTAGGACAGAAGTCTGTTTCTTTGTTGGGTATCTAAAGGGAACGAAGGGTGATTTATTTTATAATCTTAAAGATCAGAAAGTCATTATTAACACCAATGCTTGATTCTTGGAAAAGGATTATTTTATGGACCACAGGCCTAAAAGTAAAATTATTCTAAAAGAATTGAGAGGAAATACAAGTATAACAGAAGAGTAATCACAAGTCACTGGTCTCCCATTGCCTCGTCGTAGTGAGAGGATTATCAGAATAGGTGCAGATTATGATCAGGGTGCTACCATTAACATGCCTGACGAGCATGTGGGTAATGGTGCATAGGGATCAGATTCTGCACAGCCGCAGATAGTGCCTTGTCGTAGTGGGGGAGTTGTTCATCAACCCGATCAGTATATGTTCTTGGGAGAGTCTTTTGACAAGATCTCGACAGAACTCTATACTAAACCCTATAATTACAATAAAGCACTTTAAGACAAAGATGTAGATCTTTGACAAAAGGCTATAAATTTAGAAATAGAATCTATGTACTCTAATAAGGTCTAGGAACTTATAAAATTACTTGAAGGGAAAAAATTCATTAGATGTGAGCGGATCTATAAGAGAAAGAGAGGAGCAGATGGAAAGGTAAAAATTTTCAAGGTTAGGCTTGTTGCAAGAGAGTTCACTTAAAAAAAAGGGATCGATTATGAGAAATTATTTTCGCCGGTAGCCATGATTAAGTTTATCTGGATTCCCTTATCCATTGCGATTCATTTTTATTTTGAAAATTGGCAAATAGATGTCAAGATAGCTTTCTTTAACGGAAGTCTTGACGAGTGTATCTATATGGTACAACTAGACGGTTTCATAGCAAAGGGCTAGGAGCACATGTTATATATGCTTAAGAGATCCATTTATAGACTTAAGCAGGCATCGAGGTTATGAAATACTCGATTTGATCAAGCTATTAAGTCTTATTATTTTGATCAGAGTCCAGATGAGTTCTGTGTGTACAAAAAGTGTGATGAAAGCGTGGTAGTCTTTCTAGTACTTTATCTAGATGTATCTTACTTATCGAAAATGATGTAGGGGTGTTATCTTTGAAAAAGGTATGGTTATTTGGACAGTTCAATATGAAGGACTTGGGAGAAGTCAGTCACATTTTTGGGATCAAACTTTTGTAAAATCAAAAATAAATAATGTTGGACTTATCACAAGCAAAGTATATCGATGATATCCTTACTCATTTTAGCATGCAGGATTTTAAGAAAGGATTTCTCCCTTTCAGGTATGAAATCACTCTATCCAAGGATCAGTGTCCTAAAACACTTGATGAGATAGAGAAGATGAAGACAGTTCCTCATGCATCGATAGTAGAAAGCCTAATGTATGCTATGTTTTGCACTAGACCCGACATCTGTTTTACCGTTAGCATAGTTAGAAGATATCAGTCTAACCCAAGGCAGGAGCATTAGACTGCGGTAAAGAATATAATCAAGTACCTAAAAAGGATTAGGGATTATATGTTGGTTTACCAAGAAAATAATCTAGTACCTTTAGGGTAAACAGACTCGAATTTTTAGTCAGACAAAGATTCTCGTAAGTTTACGTCAAGATATGTGTTTACCTTAGGAGGTGAAGTTATAAGTTAAAGGAGTATCAAGCAGTCTTGCATTGCTAATTTCACCATAGAGTCCAAATACGTGGCAGCTTCTAAAGCAGCCAAGGAGGCCGCTTGGGTTGAAAACTTCCTGTTGGATCTAGATGTGGTACCTTCAGTTTAGTCGGTTATTACACTTTATTGTGACAATAGTGGAGTGGTTGATAACTCAAAGGAGCTAAGAGTCCACAAGAAAGGAAAGCACATTGAGCGTAAGTATCACATGGTACGAGAAATTATACAGTGGAGTGATGTTGTTGTGACCAAGATTGTATCAGGAGACAACCTTGCAGATCCTTTTGCAAAGAGCCTTTTGGCTAAGACTTTCGATAGTCATGTAGATGGCATGTGAGTTAGATGTATGGCAATATGGTTTTGAATATAAGTGAGAGATTGTCAAGATTGTATACTAAAAATCATGAATTTTATTTTGGGTCTTAGTATTTAATTTTATTTTAATAAAATTATTTTTTTATTTTATGAGAATCTTAATGAGTACTGCATGCAATATCATTTATTTAATGTTATACATAGATGTCTTTAATTCTGTATAGTATTTAATATGGTGTATAGAGTACGGCTTGCACACAGAAGACCAGATTATAGGTTTTTACAGAATATAAGTTATTGTTCACAATTTAGATGAAATTAGATAAACTATTGGTATGACTGTAGCACAGAGTTTTAGTAGGTCTAGCTGGGTTACAAAAAACGAATAATAGATTCGTCTATTGTTCCGACTCATTGTGCTAGTACACTTTGTGTATATTAAACAGGACCACATTAGGATAACTAATTTTATACTAATTATATAAATTAATTTACACCCCAAGGTTATTATGAGTACTTATACTCTTAATTTCGACATAATTATTATTTGCGTATAATTAATATTTGTTGTTTTGATTCATTAGAGGGTACAATCTTTTATGGGTCTATAGTTCTGGTGAGTTGGATAGTGGTATTAATTATATGGTGAATATTAATTATTGACAGAATCCAAGTTTCGATTGTTTGAGATTGACGATACCTCCTTAAGAAAGCTTATAAGTTTTGACTGGGTCAAACCCTATAAGTAGATTTGATTATCCGGCGGTCAAATAAGTTAAGCGGAAGGACTTAAAATTTTTTAAAGATACCGATTAAATTAAATTGTCAGTAATTAAATTTAATTAACGGGTATTGAAAATCTTAATGTGGAGAGATGAGTTAAGTATTTAATAGCAGGAGTTCAATGTAAATTGGTTTTGAGATTATGGCTAAGAGTGCAGTTACAGTTCTTTAGTGGTGTGAACTGTAATTTAGTATTTTATGAAAATTACAGAAATTGCTGCAAAATTTTCATAATTACAAAAACTGCTGAGAGGTTTACATATTTGTAAAAATCGCTGAATGGGTATCTGGGTCACAATAGAAGTTTATATCATAATTACTTACAAGTCCCTATTGTAATCCTATAAATATACGGGTAGGGTGAACCAAATTCATAAGTTGTCTTTCAAGATTAAGGTTGCCCAAGTTCTGTCAGTTTTAGTTCTCGAATGATCGTAACCCACACTACGTTCGGAAATTGCATTGGGAATACAGTAAACAGTCTGACCGGGGGTTCAACTCTGGAAATCAAAATTCATAGTTAAATAATCGATCAAAGGTATTCATCTAAATTAACTGTGGTGACAAGGGTTTTATTTTTGATCATTTGACATCAAAAAGTTTTTATCTGGAGCTTGTTTCGGTAATTGCCCATCTAGTTTTATTGTTTCAAAAAATCGTTTACAAATCAATGATCTTGACAGTTTGCCTCCAACAACCTTGTATGAATATCCACCTCGAACGCCTCATCGAATGTAAGAATGGCACATCTCTAAGGAATATGAGCTCTAAGAACTCCTCAATGCAACTAAAACCACAAACAGGGTTCGAAATGTATGGTATGGATATCGGAATATCGGTGGGATTCAAAACCGACAGAGTTTTGTTATTCAAGTGCTTCTCTTTTCATTTCTATGAAAAATGACACCTATTTATAGGCAAAATAGACAACATAGACCCCATCTAGAATGCTGTCACCTGTCTTAAAAGGTGTCAAAGTGGTGACCGCAACCTTTTTGCTTTTGTACATTGCTGACCACTACCTTTATGGCAATGAAAAAGATAGCCGTGACTTTCAAAAGTCACAGCGAGGCTTAATTTTTCTAAAAAAAGTGACAGCCATGACAAAGGAAGTTGCGGCCTGTTCTAGTGTTTTCAAAAAGGTAGCGGTTATGAGAGTAAGAACACGGCTTGCTTTAGAATTTTTGAAAAATGTAGCGGTTGTGAGGGTTGGATGTCGCAGCCTGGATGTTTTTGGTGGTTTTCTTGGATTTTGAAACGAATTCCTGATTTTTCTTACTAGGGAGTACCTTTGAGCGTAATTCTCTTATTTTTCTCATTGAGGCGTATTCGAGACGGGTGCCTAAGATTCAGCTTGGTCAAATTGAGGTGTCTATAGTTGCTCCTTTTTGACAAAGCTTGCAACAACTCGTAATGCAATTAAATGTCAAATCTCCATAGACAAACCGATTGAACAAGCTACCAATCTGAAGCACAAACAAAACATGCAGAAAGCATGGTCGAACCCAAATTTCCATTGAGCTCCTACACACCCTCTATTGCGAAGAATCAGACCTGTCGTAGTTCGTGGGACATTGCATATGATGCAGACAGGCTAATCATGATGCATGGTGAATACAATATGATGCAAACGGATATAATGCAAGCATATAGAAATTTAGGTCATGAATGGGATCGGAGAGGTAAAAAGGGGCATTTTTAGGTTATGCGGGGATCGAATAGCCAGTTTAAGGTCGTGAGAACGACCGATGGGGTAAATATCAATTTTAAATCGTGAAATGACCGACGAGTCAGTTTAAGGTTATAAGAAGGACCGATGAGTCGAATGTCAGTTTTAGGTTATGACGAGGACCAACGAGGTAGACATCAGTTTTAGGTTATGAGAAGACCGATAAGTCAGTTTAAGGTCATGAGGATGACCGATGAGTAAGTTTAAGGTCATGAGAAAGATCGATCACTTTTAGGGATAATTTTAGGTTGTACAAAGATCGATGAGTCAGTTTAAGATCATGAGGAGGACCAAATGGGTAAAAGGACATGTTTTAGATCATGCAAGAACCGATGATTCAGCTTAAGGTCGTGAGGAGGACCGGATAGGCAATTATCAGTTTGAGGTCATGACGAGGACTAGGGAGTCAGTTTAAGGTTATGAGGAGGATCGAACTCTTTTAAGGGTACTTTTTAGGTTATGCAAGGACCATTGAGTTATTTTAAGGTCATAAGGAGGACCGAATAAACATGTATTAGTTTTAGGTCATGATGAGGACTAGAGGTTCAAAGGGACACTTTTTAGGTCATACAAGAACCGGTGAATCAGTTTAAGGTCATGAGGAGTATCAATTGTTTAGTGGGGCATTTTTAGGTCATGCAAGGACCGATGAGTTAGTTTAGGATCATGGGAAGGACCGGTTAAACGTGTATCAATTTTGGGTCATAACGAGGATCGGAGTTTCAAAAGGGCACGTTTTAGGTCATGCAAGGACCGATGAATTAGTTTAAGGTCACGAGGAGGACCGATTGTTTAGCAAGGTATTTTTAGGTCATGCAAGGATCGATGAGTCAGTTTAGGGTCATGAAAAGGACCGGTTAGTTAGGTATCAGTTTTAGATAGTAATGAGGGCTAGAGGTTCAAAGGGGTAATTATAGGTCATGCAAGGACCGATAAGTTAATTTAGGGTCACGAGGAGGACCGAAGATGTTAGGGACAACTAGAACAAGGAGAGGGGCTAGAAAGGTTTTTTGGTTAATTGAAAAATAGGACGAGAATTACCCATACTTGAGAAAACAAACTCAAAAAGGTAGGGGCATGAGAAAACATGGTGGCCGTTACTTTATAAAGTTGCGGCCGATACTATTGTGTCCTAGGATGTTGGCGGCCTGGATGTAAAACTTGTGGCTGTGTGAAATGTTTGGGAAAAAGATGCAGACGTTAAAAAGCCGTCAGTTTTAAAGGGATCGAACCTCACGGCCGCAAGGTCAATGACAAAACATAAGCTTTGGTTAGTTCGAAAAACTTCATTTACGTGAACCTTAGAAGCTTATTCATCTTCATTCTCTCTTACTCTCTGAACTCTCTCTTCTCTCATCTCCCTTGGTTCCTCACTTATGCAACCATGTTTATGCTCTCATGTATCTCGGCGATGTTCCTGGCCATGGTCGTAGGCGGTTTTGGGTTTGTGGGCTAGGAGGTTGGCGCCAGTGGTGGAGGTGGCATTGGTGGAAGTAATGGTGTTGGTGGAGGCGGCGTAGGTGGCGGTGGTGATGGAGGTGCGGCTGGGGTGGCTACGAGTGGAGGTGCGGTTGTTGGGAATGTATACTGAAAAGTTATGCTTTTTATGTATTTTATTCTGGATCCCTGGCATATTAATAAGAAACATT
>JAUMHN010402978.1:0-10329 GCA_032360265.1 Heliamphora ciliata
TAAGGTCCATGATGAGTTATTCATGTTTACCCGATTCGTTTTGGAGACTCGTTATAGAGATAGCGACTTACATTATGAAGTTGGTACTATCTAAGTCAGTGCCTTCTACTCTCATAGAATTGTGGACTGGGTATAAACCTAGTCTGAAACATATTCGAATTTGGGGGTGTCCAGCACATGTGCTGAAAAGGAACGCGGGTAAGTTAGAACCGACAATAGAAGTTTATTTTTTTGTGAGGTATCCCAAGGGAATGAAGGGTGATCTATTTTATAATCTTAAGGATCAGAGGGTCATTGTTAGCACCAATACTCAATTCTTGGAAGAAGATTATATTATGAATCACAGGCTCAACAGTAAAATTGTTCTAGAAAAACTGAGAGAAAATATCAGTAGAACGAAATAGAAACTACAAGTCACAGGTAATCCATTACATCGTCTTAGTGGAAGGATTATCAGAACAGGTACAAATCAAGAATAGGGTGCTGATGCACAAGGTTCACTGGGTTTAGATTTTGCACAACGTGTTACTGTTAGTACATAGGCAAAGGTAGTTCCTCGTCGTAATGGGAGGGTTATTCATTAACCTGATCAATATACGTTCATGGGAGAGTCTTTTGATAAGATCCCGATAGAACTAGATATCGAGCCTATAACTACAATAAAGTTCTTCAGGACAAAGATGCAGATCTTTAGCAAAGTGCTTTGAATTCAGAGATAAAATCTATGTATTGTAATTAGGTCTAGGAACTTGTACAACCACCAAAAGGGATAAAACGCATTAGATGCAAGTGAACCTACAAGAAGAAGAAAGGAGTAGATGGAAAGATTGAAACCTTCAAAATTAGACTTGTTGCTAAAGGATTTACACAGAAAGAATGGATTGATTATGAGAAAATCTTTTCGCTGGTAGCTATGCTTAAGTGTATTCGAATTCTCTTATCCATTGTTGCTCATTTTGATTACGAAATTTGACAAATAAATGTCAAGATAGCTTTTCTTAACAGAAGTCTTGACGAGTATATCTATATGATACAACCAGATGAATTCACTGCAAAGGAATAGGAGCACATGTTGTGTAAGTTTAAGATATTCATTTATGGACTTAAGTAAGCATCAAGGTCTTGGAATACTCGGTTTGATCAAGGCATAAAATCTTATGATTTTGATCAGAGTCTGGATTAATCATGTGTGTACAAGAAGCGTGACGAAAGTGTGGTGATCTTCTTAGTACTTTATGTTAATGATATCTTAGTCATCGAAAATGATGTGGGTGCATTATTTATGGTTAAAGTATGATTATCTAAACAGTTCGATATGAATAATTTGAGAGAAGCCAGTCACATCCTAGGGATCAAGCTTGTGCGTGATCGAAAACAAAGGATATTGGGTTTATCACAAGTAAAGTATATCGATGATATCCTTACTCATTTTCGCATGCAAGATTCCAAGAAATGGTTTCTCCCTTTTAGGCATAGAATCACTCTATCCAAGGATTAGTATCCTAAGACACCTAATGAGATAGAAAAGATGAAGGCAGTTCCTTATACTTCGACAGTAGGAAGCTTCATGTATGTTATGTTTTGCACTAGACCTGACATCTGTTTTGCTGTTGGCATGGTTAACAGATATCAGTCTAACCCAGGGCAGGAGTATTGGACTGTGGTAAAGAATATAATCAAGTACCTGAAAATGACTAAGGATTATATGTTGGTTTATCAAGTAGACTGTCTAGTGCATTTGGGGTATATAGACTCATATTTTCAATCTAACAAGGATTCCCGCTAGTCTACCTCAAGATATATGTTTACCTTAGAAGGTATAGCTATAAGTTGGAGGAGAATCAAGCAATCCTGCATTGCTGATTCAACCTTGGAGGCCGAGTATATAGCAGCTTTTGAAGCAGCCAAGGAGGTCGTTTGACTTATGAACATCTTGTTGTATCTAGAGGTAGCTTCTTCTATTTAGTCGACTATTACACTTTATCATGACAATAATGGAGTGATTGCAAATTCGAAAGAGCCAAGATTCCATAAGAAAAGAAAGCATATTGAGCGTAAGTATCACCTAATACAAGAAATTATACAGAGGGGTGATGTTGCTGTGACCAAGATTGCATCAGGAGACAACTATGTAGATCCTTTTACAAACAACTTACCAGCTAAGACTTTTGATAGTCATGTAGAGAGCATGAGAGTCAGACGTATGGCAGCATGATTTTGAGAATAAGTGGGAGATTGCTAGGGTTGGTATACTGAAAATCATGTTTCTAGTATTTAATTTTATTTTAATAAAATTAATTTTCTATTTCATAAGAATCTTTATGAGCAATGTATGTGTATTATTTTTTTAATGTTGTGCATGGATATCCGATATTTTGTATAGTATTTAATCTGGTGTGTAGTGTACGACTTGCATACAGAAGATCAGATTTTAGATTTTTGCAGAATATAAGTTTTATATTCACTGTTTAGATGAAAATGGACATGCTATCAGTACGACTGTAGCCCAGAGTTTTAGTATGCTGTCTTGGTTACGGAAAATAGATAATAGTGTAGTCTATTGTTCCGACTCTCTGTGCTAGTACACTTTGTGTATTGAACGGGACACATTGGGATAGTTAATTTTATACTGACTATATAAATTAATTCACATCCCAAGGTTATTATGAATAGTGATTATGCTCTAAATCCTGAAATAATTATTGATTTGCGTATATTTAATGATGTGGTCGACTGTGACTGACCGGTTGATGACTGCACTCGGGAATGTATGACCGACCGGCCGTAACTAGAGAACTGGGCGAACGACCGAGTAGCTGAGCGCTGAGCTCATCCGCAACTACCTCCGTGAATTCAGGAGGCGCGCCACCTTATCAGGATAAGGCTGATTTCTTGGGATTGTAATAGCATAAACTGTGGGACTTGATTCAATCATACAGGGAACTCTTTTTATATATTAACCCCGGCCCCTTCCTATGAAGGTATGATTTTTTTTACCCAAAAATATAACTTCTGAATTAAGATCTTGAGTGAGAACTGACTTAAGTATCGGAGGGTACTCGGTCGGTACCCCACCTGTACGAGTCCTTACTTTGTCTTCACAGGGAATGGGAAGAGCGCTCTGGAAGTCGACAATGTTCGACGCCCACATTTTTGCTTTCGAGGTACCATCATTTGGCGCCGTCTGTGGGAACTGTTTCTTTCTTCCTTGGTTCACTCGATGGTCGAAAAATGGGCCATGACCTATGACAACAACCGCTCGTGTCTCCCAACGACAAATGGTGCCACCAACCCACGCACCGATCAACATCTAACTGATTTAACCCGCTTAGTCCAGGAACTGGCACAGCAAACACGCACTCTCCTTCAGCGGTTTGAGGATCATGCAATAGGAGCCCCGCCCATCTCGACTGGGCTGCCAGGGGTCGCCGTCGCTAACCTCGATCCCGCCAATCACGCCCACCAACACCAAGAAGCTCTAGACCAGCCCAACTTAATCAAAGACGATGCTTACCCAGGCCCGAGGCAAGGGAATAAAGGCAATAACCTTCAGACGGGGAGGAGGTAGAGAGCCGACAAACAGGCCCGAAGGTAGGAGGTCCCCCCCGTATTGGGACGGCCTACCCAAACATCAGGTTTAAAGTCACCGCCACAATTGAACTCGAGATGAGGCAAATGAGGGAGCAACCCCAAAATGTCATGGAAGCAGTGAAAGACAAAAAGGCTGGTGGTGTGGTTGAACTTGTACAGCGGACTAACCTCCCCTTCTCCCCGGTGATCATAATCGAACCACTATCCACGAAATTCAAGATGCCACAAATGGAGGCCTTTGATGGCACAAAAGACCCCCAAGATCATTTGGAAACTTACAAAGCCTTTATACACCTACATGTGGTCCCCGATGAGATCATGTGCCGAGTGTTCCCCACTACCTTGAAAGGATAGGCTTGCGTTTGGTTCAGTCGTCTAAAACCAGGGTCCGTTGACACTTTCAACCAGCTCAGTAAACTGTTCATTGGACACTTCATTGGAGGGCAAAGGAAGCATCGGTCGGCCACTTATCTATTGCACGTCAAACAAGCTGTTGGGGAGCCACTCAGGGACTTCGTGTCTAGATTCAATGAAAAAGCACTACAAGTGGACGACGTGGATGACAAGGTAGCCCTGACTGCATTCATGAGGGAATTACAACCCACCAAGATTCTATTCTCTTTATCCAAAACTCCACCGGAGAATATAGCCGAATTGATGGCCAAGGTTCAAAGACATATGAATGCAGAGAACACGATGAACGCACAAAAAGACAAATCCAGCCCCGAGCAAGAAAAGAAGACCGAGCGCCAGTGATCAACGATGCAGACTGACTGCGAAGGCCGAGGGAGGAGGAGCGAGGAACTCCCCGCCCCTCGGATAATAAAAAAACACGACTCTCTGCTAGTCGGTTCGAAAGGTACACCCCACTGAACACCCCATCGACCAGGTCCTATTACAAATACGTGATGATCTTGACCTCAGGTGGCCAAGGAAATTACGAACCATGCCAGATCGAAGAAATTAGGACACGTATTATTGGTTCCACAATGATCATGGGCATAACATAGAAGACTGCTTCGACCTAAAAGAGCAAGTTGAGGCGTTAATTCTAAGAGGCCAGTTGCGCCGATTCGTGATCGACCGCCCGCACAAAGACGACCCACAGAAGGTATGAGAAGAGCCTCCAGTCTACTGGGAAGTCGCCGGTAAGGTCTGAGTGATATTCGGCTGGTTCGCTGGAGGAGGGGACACCCGCTCGGCGAGGAAAGCCCACTACAGAAGGTTTAAGGCAGAGGCCTCGATAGAGGCCCTCACTACCAGTTGCTCAGTCAGAACACGAACGGACTCCCGAGAGGAGGTAATAACTTTCTCGGAGAAAGATGAGGAAGGAATTCAGCATCCCCATGATGACCCCCTGGTTTTCACGATGGTGTTAGCCAAGTACCGGGTACAACGAATATTGGTAGACAACGGGAGCTCTACAGGCATCTTGTTCCTGCGAGCATTCGAGCAGCTCAACATTGATAAAGGTCGGTTGACTCCTGTTAGGTCCCCCGTGGTTGGATTCGCTGGAGAAAAGGTTCAACCCCTGGGAGCTATCGAATTACCCCTGACCATGGGAACCAGCCCAAATCAGTCCACTCGACAGGTCACGTTCCTGGTGGTTGATTGTCCCTCAGCATACAATCCCATATTGGGAAGGACGGCCTTTAATCTATTCAGGGCGATCACTTCTACATTTAGCTTAACCATAAAGTTTCCCACCTCGCTCGGGCTTGGTCAATTAAAGGCTAATTAGGTCACAGCCAGAGAATGCTACGCCACTTCCCTTAGAGAGCTAATAAATAAGGAATCACTGATCATTGACACCCTGGAGTCCCAAGAAGAGGTCAAGGGGGCAAAACTAGAACTAGCAGAGCAGCTCATAGGCCTCTCCCTCGATACCGACCGACCAGACAGATAGATCTTCATCACCAGCCTCCTACCTAAAGAGGAATAGAGCCAGCTATTACAGTTTTTGAGACGACACTAGAAGGTATTTGCTTGGATGCATGAAGATATGCCAAGCATACGGGCAGAAGTCATGGAGCACAGGCTCAACGTCAACCTGGCTTATCGACCAGTCAAATAAAGGCCGAGGACTTTTGCTAAGGAACGAAATGAGGTAATCCTAGCCGAAGTCAATAAGTTACTAGAAATAAAGTTAAGGAGGTGCAATACCCAGATTCGCTAGCAAATTTCGTACTCGTAAAGAAACACAATGGTAAGTGGAGAATGTGTGTGGATTTTACTGACTTAAATAAAGCCTGCCCTAAGGACAGTTACCCCATACCCAGGATCGATCGGTTAGTGGACTCTACAGCTGGGCATCAATGGCTGAGCTTCATGGATGCCTTTTTGGGATACAATCAGATTAAGATATGCGTGGAAGACCAAGAGAAGACGTTCTGCATCACCGATAGAGGGCTTTATTGCTACAGTGTCATGCCTTTCGGTCTTAAAAATGTGGGAGCCACTTACCATCACCTTGAAAATCGCATATTCAGCAAGCATCTCGGGCGGAACATGGACGTCTACGTGGATGATATGCTGACGAAGAGCAAGAGGGCTGAAGACCACTTGACTAATTTAGAGGAGACTTTCCAGATATTGGAGAAGTACGATATGAGGCTGAATCCAACCAAATGTGCTTTCAGAGTCACTAGAGGAAAGTTCCTTTGTTTCATGGTTAGCCAGAGAGGGATATAGGTCAACCAAGAGAAGATCAGAGCAATTCAAGAGATGCATCCCCCATGAAACACAAGGGAGATTCAAAGACTGACTGGCCGAATAGCGGCACTGAATTGATTTGTCGCAAAGGTAACTGATTGATGTCTTCCCTTTTTTAAAGTCCTAAGAAAGGCCTTTGAGTGGACAGAGGAGTGTGGAAAAGCATTCGAGAACCTCAAAAGATACCTATCTTCACCCCGCTTACTGTCTCGAACCAGCCCGGGCAAAGAGTTATTCCTATACCTTGCTGTGTCCACATCAGCGGTGAGCGCTGCTCTCGCCCGGGAGGATCAACATGGCATCTAGAGACCTGTTTACTACGTCAGCAGAGCCTATCGAGGGGCTGAAGCAAGGTACCCTGGGTTGGAAAAGCTAGCTTTCACGCTAGTTACTTCGGCAAGAAGATTGCGCCCCTATTTTCAATCCCATACTATGATAGTGCTAACTGATTAACCCATGTGGCAGATTATGCAGAAGCCCGACCTCTTAGGACGTTTGGCGAAGTGGTCCCTCGAAATGGGAGAATTCGATATCAGGTACCGACCCCGAGTTGCTATAAAGGGTTAGGCCCTTGCAGACTTTGTAGCCGAGTTAACAGTAGAACCAGGTCCATCGAGCTTGAGAGCCACAAGTCCTCCGATGCCAGACAAGTGCGAGGAAATTCAGGGTTTCGACACCAAACAAGTTTTGCACGTATATGTAGATGGCTCGGCCAACGCAGATGGCAGCGTTGCTGGGATCGTACTTCTATCCCCCGAAGGTGACACGATGGAATGCTCCCTCTGATTTTGTTTTAAAACTACCAATAACGAAGCCGAGTATGAAGCGGTCATTGCCAAAATGAGGCTAGCCCGAGCTGTTGGGGCTGTACAAGTTAAGGTATACAACGACTCCCAATTGGTGGTTGGACAGGTCCAAGGAGAGTTTGAAGCCAAGGAAGATAGAATGGCCGCCTACCAAAAGAGAGCTCAAACGATTAGCCAGGGCTTCGAGCACTTCTCCATCACGCAGGTGCCGAGGGAAAGTAATCACTGAGCAGATACCTTGACCAAAGCCGCCTCAGCCCTAGAAAGTGAACTGAACCACGACCCCCCTTGCAATACCTCGCTGAGTCAGGCCTGAGATGGGTGAAATATGAACTGCTGGAGGTAAGAGAAGACCGAGCACCTGAGTCCTGGAAGGACTCTATTGTTGCATGCTTCAGAGACGGAGTATATCCGATTGACCGAGAAAAGGAAAGGAAATTGCGCCTTACCGCCAACCGGTACACTCTTTTGGAATGGCAGCTTTACAAGAGGGGCCTATCACTCCCATACCTCAGATGCCTCATGGAGGATGAGGGAGACTATGTCCTAAGGGAAATTCATGAAGGCGTGTGTAGAAATCACAGTGGGGGGCGAGCGTTGGCCCACAAAGCACTAGGACCAGGATACTATTGGCCAACCATGGCGCAGGATGCTTTAGCTCTGGTGAAAAGATGTGACAAATGCCAACGATTTGTAAATGTGCCACGGTAGCCTTCTACTGAAATGACCATCATAACCTCCCCTTGGCTATTCGCCCAATGGTGGATAGACCTTGTTGGACCATTCTCGGTCGGGAAAGGCCAGACTAAGTTCGTCATAGTAGCTATTGATTATTTCACTAAGTGGGTGGAGATCGAATCGCTGACTAAGATAACCGAAGCAAACACGGTAAACTTTGTATGGAAGTCTATTGTATGTAGATTTGGGGTTCCAAATGTCATCATAAGCGACAACGGAAGGTAGTTCGACAACAAGAAATATTGAGAGTTTTGTGAGCAGCTGGGCATCCAAGTACACTATACTACACCTGCTCATCCCCAAGCCAACGGTCAGGTGGAAGTAACCAATCGGACTCTCGTAAAAATGATCAAAACTAGGCTAGAGCAGGCAAAGGGCCCGTGGGTTTACGAATTACCAAGTATCCTATGGGCCTACCAAACGATCACTTGAACAGCCACATGGGAAACACCAATCATGATGGCCTCGGGAATGAGGCAGTCGTACCAGTCAAAATAGGTCTACCCAGTGCACGGGTGACTCAGTTTTAAGAAAAGAACAACGATGAAGGTCTGCGTGCTAGCCTAGACATTGTGGATGAAGTATGTGAACAAGCCGCCGTTAGAGTAGCCGCGTACCAGCAAAGGATGAAGAGACACTATGACAAGAAAGTCAAGGGGCGAGGGTTCAACACTGGAGATCTCGTTTTGAGAAAGGTGATCTCTGTAACTAAAGATCCGCAGTAGGAAAAGTTGGGGCCAAGTTGGGAAGGGCCTTATCAGGTTGAGCGCCACATTCGGGCAGGAGTATATCGCCTCAAAGACCTGGCAGGAAAAATCTTGCCACACCTGTGGAATGCCGAGCGCTTAAGAAAGTATTATCCATAATGTAAACACTTTCTATCATCAATAAAGACTTAGCTTTGACAGTAAGTCACACACTCGTCCACAAAAAAACCACGAGCGATATAAATGGTTTAAACTATTAAGGATCCTAATTGAGTCCTCGGTTGAGATATGAGCTGCTGGATGGCTCGGTCGGCCCAAAATATTCCAGGCTTTTTAGAGCCCAACCAAGGCCCTAGCATATTTTTGAGCTACTGGAGGGCTCGATCGGCTCAAGATGGTCCAGGCTACCTAGAGCTCGACCAAGGCCTTAGCAGGTTTTCGAGCTGTTGGACGGCTCGGTCGGCCCAAGATGGTCCAGGCTGCCTAAAGCTTGACCAAGGCCTTAGTAGGTTTTCGAGTTGCTGGACGGCTCGGTCGGCCCAAGATGGTCAAGGCTGCCTAGATCTCAACCAAGGCCTTAGAAGGATTTCGAGCTACTAAAGGCCTCGGTTGGCCCAAGATGGTTTAGGCTGCCTAGAGCCTGACCAAGGCCTTATCAGGCTTTCGAGTTGCTAGACGGCTCGATCGGCCCAAGATGGTCCAGGCTGCCTAGAGCTTGACCAAGGCCTTAGTTGGTTTCTGAACTGCTAGACGGCTCGATCGGCCTAAGATGGTCTAGGCTGCCTAGAGCCTGACTAAGGCCTTAGTAGATTTTCGAGCTATCGGACGGCTCGGTCGACCCAAGATGGTCCAAGCTGCCTATAGCCCGACCAAGGCCTTAGTAGATTTCTGAGCTGCGGGAAGGCTCGGTCGGCCCAAGATGGTCTAGGCTGCCTAGAGCTCGACCAAGGCCTTAGCAGATTTCTGAGGTATTGAACGGCTCGGTTGGCCCAAGATGGTCCAGGCTGCCTAGAGCCCAACCAACACCTACATCTCAACTTGACTCCCCAATTATTTGGTCGGCCATATGGGGGACAAGCTAAGAATAAACCAAGTAGAAATCAAAATCCAGAATAATTAGAGGAGACAAGCTGAGCAGAATGAGAATAGGTTAAAAGCAAGGCAGAAGTCAAGGTCGAACTGAGCAAGCAGAATAAAAGAAAGGAAGTTCAGAATAAGTCAAAAAATCAGCATCAAGTCAAACAAGGCCTAAACACGACCCCAAGATCCAAGCATGTTTCCTATGCAGCCAAAAC
Source organism: Heliamphora ciliata (assembly GCA_032360265.1). Taxonomy (NCBI): domain Eukaryota; kingdom Viridiplantae; phylum Streptophyta; class Magnoliopsida; order Ericales; family Sarraceniaceae; genus Heliamphora; species Heliamphora ciliata. The sequence goes on from JAUMHN010402978.1 coordinate 9,850, forward strand.
ACGGCCCCTCTACCCACAAGATTAAATGTAAATATTTCTTATGCGGCCAAAACACGGCCCCGCTAACCAAAAGATTAAGCGTAAATGTATGTTCGTTTTCCAAAACATGGCCCAAGATAGAAATGTTTAAAAAGTTAAGAGAAGAAGAATTAAGGAGGGGAGCTTCGTCTTCTGGCAGGAAAGATGAGAAATCCAAATTTGGAAAGGCAGCAGCTGCTCGAGCCTTCATTCTGTCAAAGCCGCTCAGGTAGTACTCGGTCAGGTCGGTGTTGTACTCCTCGGACGCCTTGAACTTTTAGATGAAAGCCCTCTAGCCGAGCTGACCTCTTTAGTCAGTTCCAGCACTCGCGCTCTGCTGGCCTCCTTACCCATCCTGGCAGTAGCAACCTCGGCCTCTAATGAGGAAACCCTCTCCTTGACCTCAGTCAGCTCACCCTTTGCCCGCTCAGTCTTGTGATTCGTATTGACCAGCTCCGCCTT
>JAUMHN010402988.1:0-15581 GCA_032360265.1 Heliamphora ciliata
TTTTAACGGTTAGATTGCTGTAGATTTGATTTTGTTTAAAAGTTAGATTTTTGGGTTTAAAAACCATTTTTCGATGATTTCGGTGGATGAAATTGGGTGTCGGGTGTTTCTTTCACGATTTTGGTGTTAGGCTTGGGCGTGTGGATATCTGAGGGTGTTGGACGAGAGTTTGGAGGCGTTGAATCGAGGTTTTGAAGACTGAAAATAGTCTTCAGAAACTGTTCTTGCCTCGGTCAAGTCGACTGGACCGTGAGGGTCAATCGACTGGACCGTGAGGGTCAGTACACTGGATCTTGGTTCTTGAGGTTCAATTGACTGGACCGTGGGGTCATTCGACTGGACAGTGTGTTTTGGGCTTTTTTGGTGAGATTCCATTGTGTTGTTTGGGTCACCTGGAGGGTGGGTCCAATCGACTGGACCTGGGCTGTTTTGTGTGGGTGTTTTGGTGGTTGGTTTCTTAGTTTCTAATTGGTTTTCAATGGTATTCGGTTGATTGGTTATGGGGTTAGTCAGTTGAAATACTGTAGAATGCTTTTTGGGGTTTGGTTAGTCAGGTTGTGGCTTTGGGAGTCGTGTTGTGATCCTGGGTGTTGTGTAGGTGTCGTCCTCGGGGGTGGCATATATGGTTAGATGTAGGTTGTTGGGGCACGGTTATGTGCGTGGTGCTTGCGCATCGTTGGTTCTGGGGCGTGTTAGGGCCCGTGGCACCTTTGGAGAAAATGTGGTGTTAGTGACCTCATGGTTTGAGGGGTTTAGTGTAGCCTTCCAGTTAGGCTGGGTTGTGTGGGTTGCCGATTGTCCTTGTGAGTGGATGTCGGGTTTTGTAGCGGGCGATATCATGATCTTAGGTTATGTGGCTATGTGCGCTTATAGTTGGTTTTATGCATTCATAATTGTGGTTTATTATGCATGGATTATGTAAGTGAATTCTGTGATTTTGGTATCGTTACGTGTATCGTGGTTGTATGCTTTAAAACTCGAAAGTTTTATAGGTATGGTTATGTGGAATATGAGGAACGGATACATGTGATGCATGTTGCATGAGTTATAGGTGTTGTGTGAGTCGCGTGTGTAACGTGTGACATAGTTTGTGTAGCGTAGTGATAGTACGTGGCTTTATGCATTAAAACCCTGGTTTAGTATGCATGTTTTGATGCGGTCTTATCCTGTGATATGCGGTTTTATCCTATGGTTTAGGCATGTGTAGGGATGCCTGTTGATACGTAGATCTGTATCTGTTTTGCATATGTGGGGCGAATATTTGTCCCTCGGTGAATGTTTGTAAAAATATGCATATGTGGGGCAGATATTGGTCACTCTGTGAAAGTTCATATAAAGATATGCATATGTGGGGAAAATATTGGTTCCTCGGCGAAAGTCTGTAAAGATATGCATATGAGGGGCGAATAATGGTCCCACGGTGAAAGTTCGTGAAGATATCTGTTGGCTCTGGTTAACAAGACATTAGTTAGGGCGGATAATGATTTTACGGTGAAAGTCCGTGAAGATATGTGATGAGGGCGGATAATGGTCCTACGATAAAAGTTCGTGAAGATGTGTGTTGCATGGGTTGCGTGCATTATGTGTGTTCCACGGGTTACGTGCGTTGTGTGTGTTGCACGGATTGTGTGTGTTGCATAGTTGGGGGCTGTGGTCCTTCGGTGAAAGTTCGAGAAGATACATGGATTGTATGAACTGCATTGTGGGACGGGTAGACCAGTTTTTAAATTATTTTTTAGAGTCGTGTGAATCGCGATCTAAAAACCCCCTTTTAACTGTTTTTAGGACTCCTATGAGTGAGTCAAATAATGATTTGTATCCTCGCTTTTCCGTTGCATGTGAAAACTCGTTTTAAAGGCTTGAAGGAGAGTCAAACTGCACCTCGTTTTCCTAGCATGTTTAGCTTATACTACATGCCTGTCTAGTTTCTGCTGAGCTTTGGCTCACGACGTGGGATTTATTTTTCTTCAGGTACTGGTCACACAGGTTGATCTGGAGGTGCCGAAGAGGTGGAAGAGCAGTAGTCTTCCTTTTTGTTCTTCCTGTTACATGTATATTGTAACATATTTTTTCGGTGTTAGAACTGTGTAATGTTTGCCGTTTGGTGATTATATACAATGTATATATGTTTTATATTGAGCGTGTATTCTCGGGTTGGTTGTTTGTGGGTGTTTCATGTGGCCTTGAATTTGGGGCATGACAGATTGGTATCAGAGCTCTGCGTTCGAAAATCTAAGAGCCGTGGAAAGAGGTTGCATCACCGTGTGAGGTTGATTGCGTGTGCTTGATTGCATGTGTTTAGAAGCTTTGATAACATGAACGTGCCAGCATGTTAGATATGTGAACGATGTGTATATGTGAGCATGGTGGTTGAATCTTAGGAGTGATAGTCCTGCCTTTGGGCGTTTGGATTAACAAACTTGGGAGCCAAGTTAGAAACGCGTTTAACTGACGTGATTTCTAGCATGGAATCTGAGTAGGTTATCTAGATTGCGTGTCATTCTTGTTAGTCTTCTCGGTATGTGGGGTTTTGTTTAGCATGAACCTATATGGCTATGTGTTAGCATACTTATGTGGTTTATGCTATGTCCTGCATCTTATGTTCTGTCTTTTTCATATAGACGCGATGTCAGCGAGGAGAGGGCGAGGCCGTGGTCGGGGCCGTGGTGTTAGCCAAGGGGGTGTTCCTATCCCTGACGCTGGGGATGCAAATGCTCCCCTGGGACCAATGGACACGATTGAGTTGTTGCATGTGTTGGTGGGTTCTATCCAGCAGTTGGTTAGAGGTGAGAGCGTTAGAGAGAGAGAAGGAGTGCCTGAGGCAATGGCTACAGTTGCGATGCGGGAGTTCAGGCGCATGGATCCGCCTACCATTGCTGGAGATCCTGATCCTATTGTGGCGACAGAATGGTTGGAGTTGGTGACTCGGATCCTAGACACGTTGCAGATTGTGGCGGATGAGTTGCAGATTTCTTTTGCCGCCTTTCAGCTGAGAGGTAATGCTCACCAGTGGTGGAGGTATGCCAGAAACACAGTGGGGGTCACATGGGCAGCCTTTACGAGAGTGTTTCTGGAGAAATACTTCCTGGCTTCGAAGAGGGATTTACACAGGGAGGAGTTCTACACTCTTACCCAGGGGGCCATGGACGTCATGCAGTATGAGGCCAGGTTTATGAGCTTGTCCCGGTTTGCACCGGAGTTAGTGAGCATAGACGAGCTGCGATTTATGAGGTTTGAGCGGGGCTTGAGGCCAACGATCAGGGAGCGTGTGGTTGCATTGGGACTTCGGGTATTCATAGAGTTGGTGGAGGCAGCAGCGAGGGTAGAGAACACTATAACTGAGATCCGAGCTTCCAGGAAGGCCAGGATACCTCAGGGTGGTATAGAGGCGCAGACAGGTGGGCATTCCAGCAAGAGGCAAAGGTTCTCTAGTCTTAGCTTTCGTCCATCTGGACGACAGCAATTCTCTACACTAGCACCATCAGTGGTTTCGTCGGGGAGACCAGTGTAGAGGGAGGTCAGATGTTATCGATGTGGACAGCCAGGGCATCGTATATCAAATTATCCACAGCCGATGCAGTACCCGAATTCACGGTTGAGGCCGTCTCAGAGTCCCATACCAAATTAGTCACAGGGGAAAAGGCCGCTTACTTGTTTTGGATGTGGTTAGATAGGACATATTCGCAGGACTTGTCCCCGGAGGGAAGGTGCACCAAGTACAATGGGTACACCAGAGGGTTCGTATGTGCAGGAGCGACAGAAGTATCCTGCGGTTTAGACTTCTCGGATGGCATATGAGAGTACGTCAGTTCAGTCGGTGCGGCAGCCGACAGTGCCGACTTATGGTGGACAGGGTAGAGCGACGTTGCCCCGAGCGTATGCCCTCATAGCTCATAGTTCTTCTAGGGCACCGATTGTGCCGGATTATGCAGATCTGCCTTCAGCGAGAAGAGGTATTTTCTGAGTATGCTGACCTTGGGCCAGTTCTTTGTTGCATCCGTTTGAGAGTTGGTGAGAGAATCCGTGGGTGGCGTGTTGTGTTGAGACAGTGGTTGGTATGGATGTGAGGTTGAGGATAGTTGTAGATCCCATGTCTTTGAGATAGTTGGCCATTATTTAGGATGCTTGACCTTGTTTGACTATATCCTAGGAATGGTTTGGCTAACCATCTTGTATGCCTGTGTCAATTGTGATCGACGCGGTTGTTTCTTTTGACCTTATGTTGAATTTCGGGGGAAAAATTCCTTTAAGGGGGTAGAGTTGTGAGACCTTGACCCGTTTTCTTTTTTGGCATTTTTTGACTTGCGTTTAGTATTTTTACTTTAGCATGTTTAAATGCTTTTGATGCATGATCGGAGTTAGATATGCATCCAGGGCAGAATCCCGGGGTCGTGGGATGTTATGATGCGAAATTTAAAAAATTTTAAAAAAAGATATTTTGGAGGCCTATAAATATCTAGAGTTAGATATTTTTAAAAGATATTTTTAAAATTTCTCCAGTAAGTTTTTTTTTCTCTCTGCCTTCTCTCTAACTTCTCGGGGCCCCGGGGCTTAATTTTCAGCAATCCAACAGCGGATCCTTGCTATTGGGATGGTGGGCTACACGTTCATCCCGACAAAATTCTATTTCAGCGAAGCTCGGTTTTGCATGTGGTTCGAATTGTCGAGTTTTTAACTCACCGAGGTAGGATTCTAGACCCTGCGACTGTATAAGAGTGCTACGTGTAATCGTGTGCGTTTTTAATGATTATATTGCTGTAGATCTGATTTTGTTTGAAAGTTGGGTTTTTGGATTTAAAAACTATTTTTTGGCGATTTCGGTGGATGAAATCGGGTGTCGGGTGTTTCTTTCACAGTTTTGGTGTTAGGTTTGGGCGTGTAGATGTTCGAGGGTGTTTGATGAGAGTTTGGTGGCGTCCAATTGAGTTTTTCGAGGCTAAAAATAGTGTTCAAAAACTGTTCTTGCCTCGGTTCAGTCGATTGGACCGTGAGGGTCAGTCGACTAGATCTTGGTTCTTGAGGTTCAGTCGATTGGATCGTGGGGTTAGTCGACTGGACATTGTGTTTTGGGCTTTTTTGCCGAGATTCCAGTGTGTTGTTAGGGTCACCTGGAGGGTGGGTCCAGTTGACTAGACCTGGGCTGTTTTGTGTGGGTGTTTTGGTGGTTGGTTTCTTGATTTTAAATTGGTTTTCAATGGTATTCGGTTGATTGATTATGGGTTAGTCAATTGAAATACTGTTGAATGCATTTTGAGGTTCGGTTAATCTGGTTGTGGCTTTAGGAGTCGTGTTGTGATCCTGGGTGTTGTGTAGGTGTCATCCTCAGGGGTGACATGCATGGTTAGCTGCGGGTTGTTGGGGCACGGTTATGTGCGTGGTGCTTGCGCATCATTGGTTGTGGGGCGTGTTAGGGCCCGTGGCACCTTTGGAGAAAATGTGATGTTAGTGACCTCATGGTTTGAGGGATTTAGTGTAGCTTTCCAGTTAGGCTTGGTTGTGTGGGTTGCTGGTTGTCCCTGTGAGTGGATGTCGGGTTTTGTGGTGGGCGATGTCCCGATTTTAGGTTATGTGTCTATGTGCACTTATAGCTGATTTTATGCATTTATAACCGTGGTTTATTATGCATGGATTATGTAAGTGAATTACATAATTTTTGTATCATTACGTATACCGTGGTTGCATGCTTTAAAACTCAAAAGTTTGATAAGCATAGTTATGTGGAATATGAAGAACGGACGCATGTGATGCATGTTGCATGAGTTGCAAGTGTTGTGTGAGTCGCGTGTGTAACGTGTGACATGGTTTGTGTAGCGTAGTGATAGTACGTGATTTTATACATTTAAACCCTGGTTTAGTATGCATGTTTTGATGCGGTTTTATCCCGTGATATGCGATTTTATCCCGTGGTTTAGGCATGTATAGGGATGCCTGTTGATACATAGATTTGTATCTGTTTTGCATATGTGAGGCGGATATTGGTCCTTCGGTGAAAGTTCGTAAAGATATGCATATGAGGGGCGGATAATGGCCCCACGGTGAAAGTCCGTGAACATATCTGTTGGCTCTGGTCAACAAGGCATTAGTTAGGGCGGATAATGGTCCTACGGTGAAAGTTCGTGAAGATGTGTGTGTTGTACGGGTTGCGCGCGTTGTGTGTGTTGCACGGGTTGTGTGCGCTGCATAGTTGGGGCCTGTGGTCCTTCGATGAAAGTCCGAAAAGATACATGGATTGCATGAACTACATTGTCGGACGGATAGACCAGTTTTCAAATTATTTTTAAGAGTCATGTGAATTGTGATCTAAAAACCCTATTCAACTATTTTCATGACTCATGTGAGTGAGTCAAATAATGGTTTGTATCCTCGCTTTCCCATTGCATGTGAAAACTCGTTTTAAAGGCTTGAAAGAGAGTCTAAAACTGCACCTTGTTTTCCAAGCATGTTTAGCTTATACTGCATGCCTGTTTAGTTTCTGCCGAGCTTTGGCTCACGACGTGGGAGTTGTTTTTCTTCAGATACCGGTCACGCATGTTGATCTAGAGATGCCGGAGAGGTGGAAGAGCAATAGTATTCCTTTTTGTTCTTTCTGTTACATGTATGTCGTAACATGTTTTCTAGGTGTTAAATCCGTGTAATGTTTACCATTTGGTGATTATATTCATTGTATGTATGTTTTATATTAAGGGTGTATTCTCGGGTTGGTTTTTTGTAGGTATTTCATGTGGCCCAAAGTTTGGAGCGTGACATCAATGTTGGTCTTTCATGGAGAGAGAGAGAGAGAGAGAGAGAGGAGAGAAGAATTAGAGGAAATGGGGCAAATGGCCGGCCACATGGGGAGAGGAGTCTTCCCCCACAAGCCTTACAACATATCCTAAGGCCACTAACCCAAATACATAGCCAAAATTCCCCCAAGCATTTATAATGTATTTAATCCATGTATTTGCATTCACACCATACCAAAATTAATGTTTTAACTTTATATTAATATAAAAAATATATATTTTTGAAAATCACCAAAATTTAAAATTATTTTTGAATTAAATTTCTCAATCCTCTGCGTATATAGGCAGGTCCAACAAAATTTGTTAAAAGACTTAGGAATTCCACTGGCCACATATGTATAATAAGCACATATGCCCATACATAATACTACAGAGGTAAACTGTCACACAAATATTTAATTATATCAATTAGAATAGGACTGGGTCTCACAAATTAGGTGTAAGTGCCAAAGTTATGTTTGGTTTATTTCAGAAGGTTTGTTTATCTTGCATGGTAAATTATTAGTGTTATTCAATTTTTTGACTTTAATAACTATTGAGTTATTAAAATAAATCGAATATTCATTATTTACGAATCTAAAAACTGTAATTAAATTCTTCTAATAAAAAGTACATAAAGATAATATTTTAAAATTAAGGTCTATCTCTACTAAAACTAAGAGTAACTTTTTTTGCTACAACTGCTGTTACTCTTGTATTATTGTCCATATGTAGATAAAATTTTTCATTATTTAGCTACCTAATTTTTCAGAACCCCTGCAAAGTATTACAAACATAATTAGTAGCTTTCATATCTATACACCAAGTACCAATAGATAACATTACTAGACATGTTTAAACAACTAGTAAATAAAATATACCTTGATTGTTTACCTTGTTGAGATAAACGGGACATTGCTTCTTCTAGTGTCATGTCTGGTTGCAGTGAAAAAAAATTTTCTTGGGCTTTTTTACTCCAGTCTAAGGCCCATGACTGCCTAAGAATCTGCAACTTGTTTCTAAACCTTTTTCTGCTTCTTTTTGCCTTTTGGTTTAGAATTATAACATTTTTTAGTAACAAAAGCACTAGTTGGCTTCTTAAGGATACTCTGAATTGCTTAAAATTCTTTAAGTAGTTCTGCCAAGGTAAAATGTAGTTTGTTCATGTTGTAATTTAGGCAGAACTGCTTAAAATACTAGACAACGATTGGAGAATGATACTGATCTGGCTCTCACCATCGATCTCAGCTCCAAGAATCTCTATATTCATTTAGAAAGCTGATCATCTTTAGAACATGATCTCTTATTGGGGTGCCTTCAACTACGATTGTGTTCGTCAGAGATTTCATGGCCATCTACTTAGCAGCACAAGCCCGATCCCAAATATTTCTTTGAAGTTCATCATTACATCATAGACACTCGGTATAGAATGATACTGATGTTGCAGAACACTTCATATTTGTTAAAATATAATACTGCGCCATTTGATCAGCCTTTTGCCACTTCACATAAGGCTAAGCTTCTTGTTCATTTCCCCCTTCATCGGGTTTTCAGTGGACAAATCTCCATGGACACATATTTGTACTCTTCCACAATCAAGATAATATTAAGTTTTTTCTTTTCTAGTCTATAAAATTAGATCCAGTCAATTTGTTGTCTTTGAATACAATAACGAGTGGATTGAAAAATATTTTAAAACCAGATAATCACATAATTAAAATAAAAATTATGAGCAATAAAAATCTTGATTCTATTTTAAATTTGGTTCTCTCTACCAATTTTAAAAGCATTCGCCAGCAGCCTAACACATTGTAAATAATATGCCTCGATGAAAAGATTATCTACTATTTATCATTTGTCCAGATATGCTATTAGTTATTAATTATACTATTTAGGCATTGTACGATACCAAGTAAAATTAAATAACTAATTTTGCTTTAATCCAATAAATAATTGTAGTGACTCAGATGTAGAGTACACTATTATTTATAACCAAGTATATATCATTATTTAATTTTAGATCAATTGTCTTATAATGAACCTTTCAGATGTAGAAGCGATCTACACTAATAATTATCCAGGATTAACTCTTAAGAATGTGTGTACCAGTAATTCCATAATTAATTTCGTCCAATAAGAAAGAATGTGTTAAAACCAACACATAAAATAATTATATTAACTACAAATTAGTGAAGGATACCGTAGAACTTATACATGATACATTTTCTCACATATTTAGTTATTAAAAAGATTTTGAGAGCGTTATAAAAATATATTTAACTTCGTTAAATTTAAAATTTCAAAATAGATAATACGTTACATTGATTCTGCATTATCCCATCTCTACGTGTAAAAATATGTGTAACTAATCAAATTTAAAATTTCCATAATTTATGAAAAATAAAATTTAAATAAAATTAAATATTTTATTTTATTTTTTAGTTGTAAATATATAAACAATCTCGTAATTATAAATTTATATAAATTAAACACACAACTAAACATGGGATCTAGGTAAAAAACTATTATCTATGTTGTCCAACAAATAAATATTTACATGCTACGGCAAAAAAATTATAACAGATCTTACACCTTCAGACCGGATTTCACATATTACTAAATCTAAAAAATATAACCACCACGAAGAACAAACATCGTAAGAAAATAATCACGCACAACAAACATACAAATTGTACAAATTGTATGACTATAATAGTATGGTAGTGTTAGAGATGTATACTAAGATCCATGCTTTGTGTAATGGTTTTGATATTGATTTTATTTATTAATAATATGTGTTTTTTCATTTTTAATGAAAATTTGCATGTTACGCTCCGATTTTGTAACAATAAAATCCCACAATATAAGAGGTAAAAAGACCTGCGTTAAAGACCTTTAAAACAAAACCGAGTCAAAAGATAAATTGAAACTAAGCCATTTTTGAAATTAAAACTAACCCCTTTCATTTTTTCCATAAACAATAGAAGGAAAGAAATTGATTTTCTTGTAAAATAGCCCTTAAGTGGGCTAATATATGCCCCAACGGATACCCTAAAGATACCAAACGCAATTCTTTTTTAAACTGAAATTCTCAAGAATTTTGGGTCAGCGAAAATCGCTCGAGCGGACTCACTACCGCTCGAGCGGTGGGCTACCTGAGAGTCTCCAAGGCTAAAAACTTGAAAATTTTCTAAGTATTGAAAAAATCAACCATTCTCCTAGTAGTTTGAACATAGTTTTAAATGTGAAAATCTAAAGTAAAATATGCATTTGGCACAAAATAACTCCATTTAACTCCAAAGCACATAATCCTAGCATTTTAATTCATAGAGTCGATACACAACCAAGTAATCAAATCTGAAACACTTGCCCACGCCATGACATGCATGCAAATGATGAATCCATGGCCTTCGGGCCTTACAAATCAGGTATTACTAGCCCTTAAACATACATTCAAAGTGCAAAAGAATTTACGATTACAATGATCAATACACAAAGGATCCTCTTAAGAATTCTATAATTCTATCAAAATTAACCCAAAGAAGTTTCCATGAGCCTATATCTCACTCTCCTGTTTTCTTTCCGCTATCACCTGAATTCTTTTACACATCATGAGCCGAGACTCGTAGGAAATAAATTAAAGATGAACAAATGTATGATATGCGAGAATTATTAAGTGAAATGAAACACATAGTTCTTTCAAAAGAAGTATTAATTTTGTTTCCAAATCAAACGCCATTCCCATAACCGATTTTCCATTCCATTTATAAAACCAACTCCGTTTAGTCCTTCATTTCCTTATCATTATAACCATCTCTAGTTCTCTTATTAACCGCATACACGCACACGCGCGCACACACACACACACAAACACACATGTCTTCCAACTCTTTCCCGAATTCAAACCAATTCATGGTTTAAGATTTTAGGAACTGATGTCGGATGAGTCTATAGACCCATGCATGGTCACTACCGACCAGGTCCCAAAGGGTCAACCAAGTGACAGATGCGTTTTATAACTCGTCTCGATCTTATAAACCCATGCATGGTCACTACCGACTGGGTCTCTCGAGACTTATAAGTGACAGATGAGTTCTAATCCGCTGCGACTCATATAACCTGCGCAATTTTATGGTCTTTCACCAAGGAGCTAGACGAGCTCATAATTAAATGATCTTGGGATCTAAATCGATTCATTTATTTCATTATTTTCAAAACTCCACACACGAGTCCAACCCAAACATAGTTCATCTTATCAAACCCAACACGATCAAAACCATTCACATTACAACCCGAGTCGCATCGTTAAACTCGATTTCTCTCGTCAACACCTAACGCACACATGGGATTTAAATTACTCAATAGTTTTCAATACTCTCATAATTCATATGTTCAAATAAAAAGGTTAAAAATAAACCCCAAATCAATATCTCAAATCATTGATATTCATCAATTTAAAAAATTTATTCAAAATCCCTAATCTAACGCTCATGTGTTCTCATGCATCATATAAATTTATGACAATCTATATACAAGTAGGTTATAATAACCCCAATTTGTTTAAAGTTTCAATTAACTTCATCATTTGAACCCAACAACCCAAAAGGTCCCAATTTTTATGGTTTTTCACATTTTCTTAAATTCATGGAATTTTTACACGAATAGGTTGATACAATCTCTAATTTACCAAAAAATCAAGTTAATTTAGCCGTTTAAGTTTATCAACCCAAAAACTCCTAATTTGTTCAAGAATCAATCAAATCCAAAACCCTAGTTTACCAACTCCCATATTCAAGGTTCCCTAATATGAATAACAAGATAAACTTAACACAAATCATCCATAAACATCATATTTAACATGCTTCAACCTTCAATCTCAACCTAGGGTTCCAAAAACATATACTTTTCAAGCTTTTATGTATATACGCAAGGAATACAACTCATATCCAACAAAAGTTCAATAATAGTCATAGATCCTACGTCTTTAAAGTTAAATCCACAAGAAACAAACCCTAGGAAGCTCTAACGATCAAAACCTCCAACTGAACGGTGGGAAACTAGTTTCCAACGCGTAGCTCCAACCTCCAACGGATGTGTACTCAAGAGGAGAGCAAGAGAGATCCACCAAAGGAGGGTATGAGGAGCTCCAAGATGCTCCAATAGAGTCTTCAAGGGTTAGGGTTCCAGTTAGAGAGAGAGAGAGAGGGGATAAGAGGAAAATGAAAGAAAAGGCTCAACTCATGACTTTTAAAAGCCTTTGCCGATAGTTCGCTCGAGCAGACTCATGGCTGCTTGAGCAGTCATCGCTATGGGCGACTCCGAGAAAAAGAATCATATACAATTTCAAATTTTGTCCAAACACCTCAAAACTCATCGAAACAATAGTCAATAATTAACCATATGCATTACTAAGTATATAATTATCGTCATCATGATAAAATATTAGTTCTTTCGCACAATTAAATCCGTTTTCATCTTCCAACTGAGGTCTCTTAACAAATTTTAATTAACCCTCAAAAATAAAAAGGGGTCGGGTCCCTACAACCTCCCCTTCTTAGGAAATTTCACCTCAAAAATTCAACACTAGAACTCAAGTCAGCTGCCTTCTCATCAACCACTCGCAATTTCCCGAGGAATGACGCCTCGCAACACAAACATGTTTTTTAAGGATAAACATCCAAACCGATTGCCTCCACGAAAAAGGTCTCATTAATGCTAAGGTTATCCAAACGTCGTCGGATCGATATCCAACTCACACCATACGCGACCAACATAAGCGATCAACGCATAGCACGAAGTAATCTACAACCGAAAATGGTTTCAAACACTCTCCGCTTCTGTTCGTAAGAACTATGATCTTGTTTGAACTGCCGCAAACTAGCACATCCCCATATCAAAACGCATACCGTGGACTACTCCCGTAAACTTAAACACACGTCCAATTCTGGTATTGCTCACAAGGATTCATACGCACCATACCGAAAATCTTGTTTAGCCCTTCATGATCCACTAATGACTACAAAATTCGAAGCCACGTCATCATTCTACGTACTTTAGAAACGCTACCACTAAAGCTGAAGAAATGCTCATTCCCGAGCAAAGACAACAACTCATGGTTTTCAAAAAAAAGAACTCACTCAACTCATTGGATGCTTCAAAGAACACCTTTCATCCTCCTAATCTACAAATATCTCATTTAAACCTTCACCCTTTACCCACACTCGACCAGTTCCTCAATTCACAAACCACAACTCTCATCTCGCGAAAAAATTAGGTGTCACTTCATAATGAAGGCTAAGACTCCATACAATAGAGATTACCACCCTGGTATTATACTCATTCAAAGTAATACGGTCATATGAACTCAACAAGTCATTTGGGCGAGATATGCCACACAGATAAAACATTTCATAGGTACATACTTATATACGTAAATCCAATCACATCTCATATAACGACACAACGTACATACGTAACCCCACATTCTACCATCGAACCTTTGACTCTTAGTCGACTGTTCAGCCACTAATCGATCACAATGAATCCCATTCGGCACTAACTCACACTTATAATACGTACAATGGTCCCTCGAATCCACAACATCCCTCACTTAGTCAGTTATTGAACTCTGGGCAGTCATCAATCATACCATTTGTCAATGCATGCACATACATTCGCATATTTCTTTTACGTCCGTACCACACGTCTAACAATTCTCCATTAGGTAGTAACAACACATGATTCTCTAATCCCTCATCAACGCCATTCGACCCATTCATACCCTTCCCACCAAGTAATCGGACTAATACCCACCTCTTGTACTCGGCAGCTCATCTTACACAAAACTCATCGTGGCACTCTATCTACCCAAGACAGATCACAAAGAACCACACACTCGGTTTGCCTACATTATCTTATTCTCCAATGCTTCCACCCAAAGACTTAATCCTTGATGCATTCAAAATTGGCTGTCTCGCGACATCACCAGAACTAACGGGATCACAACCTCTCTCACTTCTCATCAATCGAACATAAGCATCCTTACGAGAGAATTCCTTCTTTATACGGACAAGATTTTCCCGTTCCAAACCAGACAAACACGTTAGCCCAAAAAGGTCACACCGACAAAGTCTATTCGAATATCAAATTCTTTATGACTCACACCCTCACCACATTCTCCTAATAAACTTGTATTCTTACCACGCGTGGAAAATCGACCACCAATTCTGAGAAAACTGAGCAGTTCCCAATGTTAACAAAATGCAAACTAAAATGGGTAATGGATTACCAAGGCCTCCTAAGGTGAACAACACGACCACTAAAACTTCAGTAAGAATTTTACTTGGACAAGAGCTAAAAATATCATCATTCCTGCTTCAACCAGGCTATGTCTTACATAACTATCAAACAACCTTTGATAATCGCTACAGATGCCACTCTATACCCCAACACTACCTCCTCCCAAAAGGGGCAGGCGCTTTAAGGTTATCAATTCGATATCCCAAGGGATACAACGCGAACACTCATACTAATAGGGTAGAGCAAACACTTCTTCACCGCGAGGCTATGAGGAATCAATCATACACGTATACGATCACAATGGCACAAATTTACAAGGCCCAACCAAAAGGATCCTAATAAGGGTACAAGATTTTATGAAATTTTAATTGCCTCACAAAACCACCAAACTAAGAAACCGCCAAAAGGGTCCTAGCACTCACATCCAACAAGGATAAAATAACTCGCCCCTAATAACCCTTTACAAGGTAGGTCTCCTCGGTTAGAGAAAAAGAGATCAACTGGGGACCTTTACTCACACACATCGAATGCCATTACTTCATTGTACCCCAAGCAACGCGTCTTGCACTCCTACAAGCTCAACCCCAGGTACACACCTAGGCATGACACTACCCGTTCACACTACATCGAGGCATTGCCTCACGAGGTATTGCTACACTAACCTGACTCCCAGCGGATAGACACGGTTATGTTACAGCTTCAAGTATAGGAATGACTATATATGGTTTGGATCTAATGATTTTTGCTTGCTAATCCTAGGCCACTCAAACCACTACTAAGGTACATTGTCCTTGAGCATAGTCTCCTAACCATAAGGATAACGACCAAACTTACAAGCACAAAGCAAATGTAAAAAGGGATTATATGAATAAAGGTACCTCGAAAGATAGACGGACTAGCTATGGTACCTGGCACAGCGGGTGCCACCAAAGCCCTAGTCTCTGCGAGGTACCTTTACTAACAAGGACTTACCCCTAGAAGGAGCGGTCGCAACAAACCTCTACATATGACAGTCAAGTGCCTCAGAAAATGGGTTTTAGTTGTGCGAATTAACAATGGCTCGACTTTAAATGTATGACTATTGATAACATCTACCTGTTTGGGATTGAGGATGCAAGACTTCACGCTAGTACATATAGGGTTCAGGCTTACTGTTAGCCCAAGTGCTTCATTAATTAATTTTGATGATTTTAATATTTCATTTCCTATAAATAAATAACTTTAATTTGGATAATATTTATTATTTCCAAAATGAAAGTGCTAACCCATTTTGAACACTCAAGGTTGACACCATGAATGGATCAAATGATTTAACACCCTAACTATGCTTCAAGTTGATCCTCAGGAACAAAAGATTAGTGTCAACACAAATGCATTTTGTGTCAACACAAAAATAAGCGCCAAAGCAAGCAGGACTCTTTTGAGTCGACACAAACCAATTTGTGTCGACACAAATCAACCGAGACCGCCTGCAGAAATTTGGTGTCGACCCCACGAACAAATCGTGTCGACCCAAAAGTC
>JAUMHN010402999.1:0-27570 GCA_032360265.1 Heliamphora ciliata
GAGGAACGCCCAGTGAGGATTCTGGATACAAAGGAGCAAGTGTTGTGGGGGAGAACGATTGCGTATGTCAAGGTTCATTGGCTTCATCACGGGGTTGAGGAAGCGACTTGGGAGCTTGAGTTTGGGATGCGTGTTAGATATCCAGATCTGTTTACCTCATGACCTTATAGAGAATTTTGGGGGCAAAATTTCTTAAGAGGGGGAGAGTTGTGAGACCTCGAACCTTGTTAATTTTGATATATAGAATGTTGACGTGTTTTTCCTTCATGTTATATATCATCGATGCATGGTTCATGTTTTGGGTTGTAGAACAACATGTATAGATGTGTTTTAAACTTTCCCGGACCTTGTTTAGGCTTGTTTGGGTTGGCCTTAGAAAACCAAAACCCGAGACCAAAACAATAGGTTGTTCGGTCGACTGAACTGGTGAGTTCGATCGACTGAAGAGAGCACTTCAGTAGGTTGAGAACCTTGGGTTCGGTCGACTCGGGGGCTTGGTCCAGTCGACTGAACCATTTTTCTTGAGTTTGGTCGACTGAACTCAAAGGTTCGGTCGACTAAACTGTGGCGGTTTGTGTTTCTCGAGGCACTTCAGTCGACTGAAGTGCTCTCTCCAATCAACTGAACAGTGTTTTTGGCGTGCCTATATGTATTCCAGCCTCTGGATTGTTTGGAGAAAAGCTTCTTTCTTCATTTACTCTGCCTTCCCTCTACATTTTTGACCCACCCGAGCCTAGTTTTTGATGATCAGCTTGTGGATCCCTGTTATTCACGCTGCTAGCTTCGCGCTCATCCAGTCTGATTCTCGTTTTGACGAGACCTAATTTTTGAGGTGTCGGGTTTTGACCCAACAAAGTAGAATTCTAGACCCTACTGCTGTTTTAGGGTGTTATATGTAATTCTATGCTTTTCATCGGTAGAAAATGCATCAAATGTCATATTTTCTATTTAAGTCTTGTTTTTCGGATAGAAAGCATGTTGTTAACTTTTCTTGGCTTATAGCACTGTATGACATATGGTTTATAGTTTTCAAAGAATTTTCTTGAAAATGGTGGATTTTGATAAAAATCTCAACATTTTATGTTTTGGAGGTTTGGAGCTCGCCTTTGGGGTTGAGTCTCGGGTTTTGAAACATTTTGTGAAAAATGGGGAAAAACATTTTGAAAATGTTTTGTTCGATCTCCATGTTGATGGATGGAACTTTATACATGTATAATGTATTGTTTTGAGAAAATATTTTCGTAGTTGAGCTACGGTACTATTTTTAGAAGATTATCTAGACGTACCGGGATGATGTGTATTTGGCACGAGTTACCCTCGGTGTAAGTCTGAAAACGTGCGTAGCATCGGTACTCAGGTCGTTCGGGTTAGTCCCCGTAAATTGAGACAGATGGGTGCTCTGCTCCGTCGGGGTCATAACCCGTAAATTAAGTAGTTACGTTCATGGTGCTCCGTATAGAACCTGCGTGTATCTAGGCGATCCCACGATATCTGGGGATTACATACTGGACAGGGGTCTATAGTTGCTACATCTCTCGTATGATTGAGTCGGTACATAGAATCTTATTCTTCTTATTCCGCGATGGTACATTCTGCCAGAGAATAATATTTTGATTACTGTTTTTCCTTGACTATGATGGTTTACTTGCATCATTTGCAAATTCAAGGGTTTAAGGATGAAAATAGGGTTTTATGATAATAAAACCATTTGGGAGGCTTGTGACGGCCTGATAAGAAAATTTGTGGATTTTGGGATGGAAAACCATTTTGGGTTTGTAGTTGAGTTCGTTCCCACCATGTGATTGCATATTACCTGCTTTACAGCTTTATAGTCTGTTTCTATTGGGTTTCGGCTCACGAGTGGAACTTTTTGTAAAACTATTTTCAGGTAATGATGTGGAAGAGGTGTAGCTCTGATGATGCTTGTGGTAGCAGAAGACTTTCATAGTTTTCCTTTTGGTATGCCTATTTCTGAAGGTAGTTTTGTACGCCATAAGGCGATATGCTTATGCATGCTATACAGGATGTTTACTGTTCATGAGATATGCATTTTGGGTTTTCTTTTGATTTCAACAGGTGGATTTAAATGTTTGAAAACATATTTTCTGTAAAACTGGTGTTTAATGGTTTTTCACGTGGCCCTGGGTTTGGGGCGTGACACAAACCATCCATACGACTGTAGCACAGAATTTTAGTAGGCCCGTCTAGGTTACAGGGAGCAGATAATAACATCGTTGATTGTTCTGACTCATTTGCTAGTACATTTTGTGTGTTTTGAACAGGACCACATTAAAGTAATTAATTTTATACTGACTATATAAATTAATTTACGCCCAAAGTTTATTATGAGTGCTTATGTTCTTAATCCTAAAATAATTATTATTTGTGTATATTTGATATTCGTTATTTTGATTCATTAAAAGGTGCGATCATTTATGGGTCTATAATCCCAGTAAATTGGATAGTGGCATTAATTATATGGTGAATATTAATTATTGACGGAATCCACGTCTTGATTGTTTAGGATTGAGGATACCCTCTTAAGAAGGCTTATAAGTTCTGATCAGGTCAAACCCTACAAGTGGATTTGATTATCCGGCGATCAAATAAATTAAGTACAAGGGCTAAAAAAATTTTAAAGATGCCGATTAAATTAAATTATCAGTAATTAAATTTAATTGGCGGGTATCGAAAATCTTATCGTGGGGAGATGAGTTCAGCATTTAATAATAGGAGCTCAATACAAATCAGTCTTGAAATTATGGTTAAGAGTGCAGTTACAGTTTTTTAGTGATATAAACTGTAATATAGTGTTTTATGAAAATTACAGAAATTGCTGCAATATTTTCATAATTATAGAAACCGCTGAGAGGTTTTCATATTTGCAAAAATCGCTAGATGGGTATCTAGGTTACACTAGAAGTCTATGTCATAATTACTCTATAGGTCCTTACTGTAGCCCTATAAATATACGGATAGGCAGAACCATATAAATAAGTTATCATTCAAGACTAAAGTTGACCAAGTTCTGTCAGTACTAGTTCTCGAAGGATCGTAACCCACACTACATTCAGGAATAGCATCAGGAATATAGTAGAAGGTCTGACCATAACTTCAACTTAGAAAATCAAAGTTCGTAGTTGGAGAATCGACCAAAAGGTATTTATCTAAATTAATTGTGGTGGCACGGATTTAATTTTTGATCATTCGACGTCATAAAAATTTTATCTGGAGCCTGTTTCGGTGATTACCAATCCAGTTTTTATGTTTTAAAAAATCATTCACAAATCAATAATCTTATCAGTTTGCCTCTAACAACTGGTATCAGAATCATTTTGATTATGTTTACGATTTATCGAGGGATCGGGTAGATTTAGAATTGTGTTAACTTTGTTTTGCAGGAGTTCTAATTTTGGTTTTATAATCATTATTTTATTCATGTTTGATTAAATGATTGAATAATGATTATAATTTATTTTTTAATCACGATGGTTGATCGTGATAGTTTATGCTTTTTTAGTTCAAATGTGAGTCTTCGGGACATAGGTTCTTGATGTAAAAATTTTTATTTATTTTAAAATATTATTTAGAATATTTAAGAACAGACTTGATTGTTTAAGAATACGAAGGACAGGCGGCGGGATAATCGATGGCTCCAGCGGTGGTTTCTAGTGGTTCGGGCCACGGATCACAGTGATTTTTGCACAGTTTTCAAATTGGTTTTTTCAGTTAGTTTTTTTGTGAATTTTGTGCAGTAAAAACAACAGCAAAATAGGTATGAAATTGTAGCAAAAACAGCGACAAAAATAGCCCACGGGCTACGGCTTTGGCCAGCGGCTCGGGGCCCATTTTTGGTATGGTTTTGCAACTTCTTCGAGACAAATTTTGAGCAATTCTTTAGCACAAAACAGCAGTAAAAAAGTCCGAAAAAACAGTCAAAAACATGACAAAATCCTAAACCAAAAATAGTTAAAAAGCGGCAGCATGGGCAGCGGTAATAGCCAACTATTTAGGCTATTTTGGGACTCTGTTTCGAGGCTTTTTAGGATTGTTTTTGAGGCATTCTTCGAGGTATCATATTGCTGGATATCAGTGCAAAAATCAATAAAAAACGAGAGCCAAAACAACCACGAAACAAGCGGCACAACAGTAGCGGCAGTGGGCAGTACGACGCAACTTCTTAGGCTTTTGATGGCTATTTTCGAGCTGTTTTCGAATCAGATTTCTTTATAGAAATATAGTATATTTTGTTAGCTGCATTTTAAATAAAAAATGGGATAAAAATGGAGTTTGGATGAGATCGAAACAACCTCGAAAAGTTGGCAATGGAGTGCTGTTGCAGGGTAGCAGCATTTTTTGTGTTTCGGTGGCCATCGAAACCTTTTTTTCGGGTTAGTTTTGACCAATTTTTTTGATAGAAAAATAGTATATTTCGTTAGCTACGTTCCAAAAAAACAGAGACAAAAATGAAGCTCGGATAAGGCCAGAACGGCCTCGGGAATTTGGTGGCACAGGCTGGCAGTGGGTTGGTCGTTTAGCCGACGGTGGTGGCTGATGGTTTGGGGCCTTGGCAGCTATTTTTTTGATGATAACTGATATGAGATGTGTTGTATATCTATAACACTGATTATCGACGAATCTTGGTCGGATTTGGATGCCGATAAACATCTTTATGTAAAGGTTGAAAGACTAGAAGTTTTTCTGTTTGCCGAAAATTAAAACTCTTTAGTGTTTCATTTTAATCATAAAATCGTGATATATACATATCTTGTATTTACATTCTTTTAAATTGCGTGGATGATGTATATCTATTTTATATATTTCTGTTAATTTAATTAATTCAAAAAAATTAATTTTAATTAAAATTTTATAAAGAAAAATAAAATTATTTTTTTAATTAAAAGTTAAGATAATTTTTTATTAAATCGAATATCTTGAAAAAATGTGAAAATTAATTCCGAATTTTGTGTTAATTAAATGAAAAAATGTTTAATCCGAATAAATTATTATTTTCAAAAAATGTGTGAAGTAAAAATAAAATAATTGAATGCTTTTAAACACTACCTTAGCTAAAAAGCTAAAGAAAATACTAAGCATTCATCGAATATTTTATTTGTTATGCATTACAACACAACAAGATGGTTTAGCAAACTGGAATATTTGAAATTGTGTACACGGAAAGATGTTTTGGAATATTTCAGATCGTGTGGTTTTTGAAATTAGTAAATTAATTATATTTAAATAGATTTTTATAACCCTCAAATTTGTTTTTCAAAAATCTAAGTGGGAGATGAAATTTATTCACAGATAAATATCACTGTTTCCGTCACTAGTTTGCAGGTAATATAATTAATTCTGCATGTTGGCTGTAAGGTCTTTCTCCCTATTGGACAGATTAATTACGGTATCGCTAGTACGAACCTCCTTTAGGGATAATTCTAGATAATTGTTAGTGTGGATCACTTCTTCAACTGAAAAGTTTATTGCAAAGCAATTGATTTGGGATTAGGTGGTAGTTAACATTTAGTTATATATAATAGTATTCTCTCAATCTGAGTTACTACTATTATCTACTGGACCGAAACTATGTCAGCTATTTAATTTTACTTGGCAGGGTTAGTTACCTAGATAGTAAAATTAATAAGAATTAGCCTGTGTAGATAAATGATGGATAGTAGATGTCCACTCATCAAGGCATGCTATTCATAGAGTCTAAGGTTGCTGGCAAATTTTTTTTAATGGTAGAGGGAATCAAATTAAAATAAATTCAAAATTTTGCTCGTCATAGTTAACAATTATTTTTAATTACGTGATTCTTAGGATTAAAATTGCTATCAATCCACTCGGTCAATACTCAAAGAAAATAAACTAGTAGAATCGAATTTTGTTGACTGAAAAATTAACTTGGATATAGCTTTAACTACAAAGGGTATTCCTTCAATGCCAAAAAATGTGTTTGTTTTTTAAAAAGGTTTTTCCTTTGGGCTGAAAGGCATGAAAAAAAAAAGATTCAGAAATAGAGTGGCACGATTTCCAAGGTAGTTCGTGGGCCACGAACTGGTGTGAAAAAGTTAAAAGATAGATATTTTTACTGCAACCAGACATAGTACTGGAAAAAGCAATGTCCAGTTTATCTCAACAAGCTGAACAAATAGGGTAATTTTTTTTAACTAGTTGTGAAAACATATTTAGCGGTATTATCTACTGATACCTAGTGTGTAGATACGGGAGCTACTAATCTTGTCTGTAATTCATTGTAGAGATTTCAAGAAATTCAAAAACTCAGTGATTGGGAGATTTACTTGCATATGGGTAATAATACAATGGTGACAGCAATTGCAGTAGGAGATGCCACTCTTAGGTTTAGTAGACATTGGGTTTTAATATTGAGAGATTATCTTTATGTACCTTCCATTAGAAAGAACTTAGTTTTCGTTTCTAGATTAGTTAAAGGTGGATATTTGGTTTATTTTAATAAATCTGTGATTATTAAAGATAATAAACGGGTTATTTATTTAGGTATGTTAGTGGATGATCTTTATGTTATTACTCCAATCTCTCCTCCACTGCAACTGACTAAATTGAATAACATATCTAATTTACTATATAAGAGAAAATTTTCTTCTTTAATGAATCAAATATTTCTTTGACACTTACACTTAAGTCATATTAATCTAAAAAGAACAAATAGACTGGTAGAAGATGGACCTTTAAGTTAATTGGAAGTGAAAGCACTTTTAGTCTGTAAATCCTTCTTAGAGGGTAAGATAACCAGGAGGCCCTTTTCGGTCAAAGGCTGTAGAGCTAAAGAACTGTTGGAACTGATTCATTTTGACGTGTGTGGTTCTATGATAATCTGGGCTAGAGGTGGTTTTGAGTACTTTGCCAGTTTCATTAACGACTACATAAGGTATGGATACATTTACCTAATGCACCGTAAGTCAGAATGCTTTGAGAAATTCAAAAAATTCAAGGCGAAGGCAGAGAAGCGTCTGGGTAAAAGTATCAAATCACTACGATCCGACCGTATTGGAGAGTACCTCTTTGGAGAGTTTAGGGACTACTTCTCGTCAGAAGAAATTATATCCCAGTTGACTGCACCAGGAACTTTGCAGCAAAATGGTGTAGCAGAAATAAGGAATAGAACTCTTATGGAGATGGTAAGGTCAATGATGAGTTATTTAGGATTACCTGATTCATTTTGGGGACTTGCATTAGAGACAGCAGCTTATATTCTGAATTTAGTACTTTCTAAGTCAGTACCTTCTACTCCCATAGAATTGTAGACCAGGTGTAAGCCTAGTCTGAGACATATTCAGATTTTGGAGTGTCGAGCACATGTGCTGAAAGAGAACGCGGATAAGTTGAAATTGAGGACAGAAGTCTCTTTCTTTGTGAGGTATCAAACAAGATCAATTCCTTTGCGGCTAGGATCTCTAGGATTCCCGACCGAACGGGTTGTGTAACTGCTTATTCGGCTCCCTTAGGTCTCACATTTTTATCGCAAAGGTTATCTTCTACTCCATTTTCTTGGCCGTTCGAGAGAACTGCATTAGGGTCTACAACCCGAGTCTATAAA
Source organism: Heliamphora ciliata (assembly GCA_032360265.1). Classification (NCBI taxonomy): domain Eukaryota; kingdom Viridiplantae; phylum Streptophyta; class Magnoliopsida; order Ericales; family Sarraceniaceae; genus Heliamphora; species Heliamphora ciliata. The sequence continues at coordinate 7,580 of JAUMHN010402999.1, forward strand.
GCCTTAATCTGTGCCTAACATTGTATCTAAATCCTAACCAGATTGGTCACTGTAGTGCAAACTCCCTCGACTGTTCACTCTAATTCCAGAATTACCCTCATCATATCATCCATAATTAATTTTGGCTCTACCATCTGTATCCTCAGCTGATCTACAAGTCTGAGTCTTTCGCTCGAAGATCAGGCCCAAGTGCATACAGGTTCTTCTCTGCACATAACTATTATCCTGGATCTCTAAACTCAAAGGACTCATATAAATCGGAGGACTCGTTAGCCGAGCGGGCCTAAACTCGAAACAACTTACTCTCGACAACGGGACGAGGAAACAAAAATTAGTCCTTATCGGGGTCCTAACTATGCAAATAAAAGCATCCATAAAAGAAAATCACATATCCCTAAAAGATTTATCGGTCCTAAAAGAAAGGGTTCTAAGAAACTATATGCATATGAGAAGGCTGGTAGGACTGTATTCAGTGTACCTTCTAAATAAAGTCAAGAATATAACTCCCAATGCCAAGAATGGTACAAGGCACGGTCAAACGGTACAGAATAACTCTTTTTGCCACATTTATGGAAGTATGTGGCAAGAAAGCTAACTGACTTCCCCGACGCCCCGAGATAGTAAACTAATCGGCATATTTGGTAGGCGGAGCGGGGGTTTGAGAGCCAAGCACACAAATATGCAAATGCAAATGTGAATAATGATGAAGAGTTTACAACGAGAACCATTGACATTCCAAGTTAAGCCCTCTTATGATTTTTTGCAAAACCAGTCCACACCGAATTTGGTAGAAAAATTGCAGGTACTATTTTTGGGGAAAACGGTGCACTTGATATCTATTTTTTCTTAGAAAAATGTTCTTTTATTTTTAAAACAAAAAAATCCAAGGTATCCGAGAACATTTATAGCAAAATGGAGTCAACACTTAGTTTTTGAGAAAAATCAAGAAAAATTAAAAAAAAAAAAGAAAAGAAGGCTGCAGGTCTTTTAAAAAACGTAGCCAGAGAAAAAGAGGGCTGGGGGCTAAGGTACAAAAGGTGAAGGTATTAGGCACCATTTTCGTCCAATCTTGAGGTTGGCCTCTATTTTGTCAACGTTGATTCTTGTTGTAAACTTTTTAAAGGTGGCATATATAGAACAGGAGGTTAAAGAGAGTTCAACAAAAGTCAACAAAGAAACAAAATCTTAACTACAATGCTAGGGGTCATGCAACTTGATTATTATTTCTAGATATGCAACACGTATCGGTTGAGCCAAACAAAGCGAAAAACTTACTAGTAAGTGGTGAAATGAACAAATAAAGATCTAAGAGTTATGCAACAATGTTTCTACCCCTAACATGCTACAAACAGGCTATACAAAGTAAACACAAGAGACCAGAACATCATTTTCAAACTACTGGACATACCGATAACTCACAGCTATAGCAATAAATGTTGCGGCGGTGACAAATTAACTCACAAAACATGCGGTAATGATAAATATTGGGTTACAGTGAGGAATAGAATAAACAAAGATCATAGCCGTGACAAATAAAAGTCGCAGTCAAGGTTTTTGAGGATCCAAAAAAGGTATTATCGTCATATAAGGCCTAAAATAGACTTAAATGGATAGGACAAGCAGGACAAAGACTATAACCCATTTGTTCTACATTAGATCTACCACCCTTCATCCTCTATATAAGCAATATTTCAAAATAAAGCATGCGGGATATCCAAAATGAGTAATTGAATGCTTGAAACACATTTTCATGTCACTTGCCTCATAAAACCTCACGGCCATAGCAAGAGGACATTGCGGCCTTGACAAATATGGGAGTATAAGCTATAGTGGTTAGAAAAGAATTCGGTGACCGTTAGTGTGAGTTTAATAAACCACACAGCCGTGACATTAAAAGATTGCAGTCGTCATGTTTTTATAATTATAGAACATATAGAAAGAGAGGTGAACAGAATGGAGATCACGACCTATTTGATCAAGGCTAGATCTGCCATTTGTATTTCAACAAGAACATGGACTGAGGTACAAAAAGGAGCAAAGCAAAATAAAATATGGAAAAGGTAGAAAAACGAAGAAATAAACAAATAACAAAGAGTTCCAAAGAGAGTTTCGATATTTTTAGCCATTAAACAAATGTCACGGCCGAGACAGTAAGATGTTGTGGCCGTAAGAAAGGTTGGCAAAAAGTGTTGGAGACAAACTGCCAAGATCATTGATTTGTAAACGATTTTTTGAAAAATTAAAACTAGATGGCCAATCGCCGAAACAGGCTCCAGAAAAAACCTTTTTAATGTCAAACGATCAAAATAAAACCCATGCCACCATAGTTAATTTAGATGAATACCTTTTCGGTCATTTCTTCAACTATGAACGTTGATTCTCTGAGTTAAAGCTCCGAACATACCTCTAGTGTAACCCAGATATGTATTCAGCACTTTTCGCAATTATACAAACCTCTCAGTGATATCTGTAATTATGAAAATCTTGTAGCGGTATCTGCAATTTTCATAAAACACTAAATTAAAGTTCACACCACTAAAGAATTGTAGCTGCACTCTAAGCCATAATCTCAAGACCAACTTGCATTGAGCTCCTGTTATTAAATACTTAATTTATCTCTCCACGTTAAGATTCATGATACCCTCCAATTAAATTTAATTACTGACAATTTAATTTAATCGGTATCTTTAAAATTCTTTAAGCTCTTCTGCTTAACTTTTTTGACTACCGAATAATCAAATCCACCTGTAGGGTTTTGCCTAGTCAAAACTTATATGCTTATTTAAGGGGCTATCGTCATTCTCGAACAATCGAGACATAGATTCTGTCAATAATTAATATTCACCATATAATTAATACCACTATCCAACTTACCGAAAATATAGACACATATAAGATTGCACTCTCTAATTAATCAAAACAACGAATATTAAATATACGCAAATGTGTAAATTAATTTATATAGTCAGTACAAAATTAATTATCACAATATGTCCCGTTCAATACACACAAAGTGTACTAGCACAGATAGTCGAAACTATAGACGATACTATTATTTATTCTCCATAACCAAGACATACCTACAGTCGTACCGATGGTATGTCCATTTCCATCTAAACTGTGGATAAAAACTTATATTCTGCAAAAACTTATAATATGATCTTCTGAGTACAAGCCGTACTCTACACACCAGATTAAATACTATACAGAATAAAAAATATCCATACATAACATAATATTAAACAAATAATATTGCATACATTGCTCATTAAGATTCTCATAATATGAAAAATTAATAAAATTAAATACTAAAACAAAAATAAAATCTATGGTTTTCATTATATAACTCTAACAATCTCTCACTTATACTCAAAACCATGCGGCCATACATCTGACTCCCATGCCCTCTACATGACTCTCAAAAGTTTTAGCTGGTAAGCTCTTTGTAAAAGGATCTGCAAGGTTGTCTCCTAATACAATTTTGGTTACAGCAACATTACTCTTCTATACAATTTCTCGTATCAGGTGATACTTACGCTCAATGTGATTTCCTTTCCTGTGAACTCTTGGTTCCTTCGAGTTTGTAACCGCTCCGCTATTATTACAATAAAGTGTAATAGCGAACTGAACTGAAGGGACCACGTCTAGATCCAACAGGAAGTTCCTAAGCCAAACAGCCTCCTTGGCTGCTTTAGAAGTTACCACGTACTCAGCCTCCATAGTGGAATCAACAATGCAGGGTTGCTTGATACTCCTCCAACTAATAGCTCTACCTCCGAAGGTAAACACATATCCTGAGGTAAACTTACAAAAATCTTTATCTGACTGAAAATCTGAGTCTGTATACCCTAAAAGTACTGAACTATCCGCTTGATAAATCAACATATAATCCTTAGTTCTTTTTAAGTACTTAATTATATTCTTTATCGCAGTCCAATGCTCCTGACCCAGGTTAGAATGATATTTGCTAACCATGCCAACAACAAAGTAGATGCCGAGTCTAGTGCAAAGCGTAGCATACATTAGGTTTCCTACTGCCGAAGCATAAGGAACCACCGTCATTTTCTCTATCTCATCAAGTGTCTTAGAACAATGATCCTTGAATAGGGTGATTCCATGCCTGAAAGAGAGAAACCCTTTCTTTGGAATCCTGTATGCTAAAATGAGTAAAGATATCATCGATATACTTTGCTTGTGATAGGGCTAATATCTTTTATTTTTGATCTCGCACAAGCTTGATTCCTACGATGTGACTGGCTTTTTCCAAATCCTCCATATCGAACTATCTAGATAACTATACTTTTACCATAAATAATGCGCCCACATCATTTTTGATGGGTAAGATACCATCTACATAAAGTACTAGAAAGACCACCACGCTTCTGTCACGCTTCTTATATACATATGACTCTTCTGAACTCTGATCAAAATCATAAAACTTTATGGCTTGATCAAATCGAGTATTCCAAGACCTCGATACCTGTTTAAATCCATAAACGGATCTCTTAAGCTTGCACAACATGTGCTCCTAACCCTTTGCTATGAAACCGACTGGTTATACCATATACATACACTCCTCAAGACTTCTCTTAAGGAAAGCTGTCTTGACATTTATTTGTCAAATTTCGTAATCGAAATGAGCAGCAATAGATAAGAGAATCCTGATAGACTTAAGGATGGCTACCTACGAAAAAGTTTCCTCATAATCGATCCCTTCTTTTGAGTGATTCCTTTTGCAACAAGCCTAGCTTTGAAGGTTTAAACCTTTCTGTCTACTCCTCTCTTCCTCTTGTAGATCCACTTGCATCCAATGGGTTTTATCCCTTCGGGTGGTTCTATAAATTCTCAGACTTGATTGGAATACATATATTCCATCTCTGAATTCATAACCTTTTACCAAAGATCTTCTTCTTTATCCTAATTTGCTTCATTGTAGTTATAGGGTTCGGTATTTTGTTCTACTGTGATCCTGTCAAAAGACTCTCAAGAACATATACCAATCAGATTGATGAACAACCCTCCCACTATGACGAGGCACTATTGTGTCTGGGTACTAGCAGTAACACGCTATGCAAAATCATAACCTTGTGCACCAGCACCCTATTCAGACTTACGGCTCATCAGGTAAATGTATCTATAACTTAAGTAGTCATCAATGAAACTGATGAAGTACTCAAAGCCACCTCAAGTCTGAATTATCAAAGGACTACACATATCAAAGTAAATCAGTTCTAACGGTTCTTTAGCTCTATTACCCTCCAAGTAGGATTTACAGATTAGAAGTGTCTCCACTTCTAATGAACTAAAAGGTCCATTTTTTACCAGTCGATTTATCATTTTTAGATTAATATGACCCAAGCATAAGTGCTAAAGAAATGTTTAGTTCATTAAAGAAGGAAATTTTCTCTTATATGAAAAATTAGATATGTTATTCAATTCAGTTAGTTGTAGTGTATGAGAAATAGGAGATACGACATACAGATCTTCCACCAATGTACCAGAACAAATAAAATGTTTATTTTTCTTAACAACCACAGAGTCATTAAAATGAATAGAATATTTATTCTTTATTAAACTAAAAATCAAAATTAAATTTCATCTAATCGAAGGCACATAAAGACATTCTTTTAGAAGTAAAATCCTATCTCTACTAAAACTGAGAGTGACATCTCTTACTACAACTGTTGCCACCCTTATATTATTACACATATGTTGGTATATTTTTTCATCATTGAGCTGCTTGATTTTCTGCAACTCTTGCAAAGAGTTGCAGACATGATTAGTAGCTCCCGTATCTACACACCAGGTACCGGTAGATAACACCGCTAAACATGTTTTAACCACCAGTAAACAAAAATTGCCTGGTTTGTTCTGCTTACTGAGAAAATTCTTACACTATTTTTTTCAATGCTCAAGCTAGTTACAGTGATAGCACTTGCCTTTTGGCTTCTTCACACCAGCTTTTGGCCCCTTAGCTACTTCTATACCTATGTCTGCCTATTTTTGAATCTTTTTCTTCTTCTTGCCTTTCGACTTAGAGGAAGAACTTTTTTTATCCACATGCACAGTACCAGGCTTCCTAAGAACACCCTCGGCTGCTTGAAGTTCTTTAAGAAGTTCTGCCAATGAAAAGCTGAGCTTATTCATGGAATAATCAAGGCATGATTGCTTAAAGCTATCAGGCAGTGATTGGAGTATGATATCGACCTGGGTTTCTCCATCAATTTCAGCTCCTAAGATCTCTATATCATTTAGATGACTGATCATCTTCAAAATATGATCCCTAACTGGGGTGCCTTCAGCTATACTTATATTCATGAGAGACTTAATGGCCACCTACTTAGCAGCACGATTTTGATCCCTAAAAATTTCTTTCAGATTCATAATCATGTCATAGGCATTGGGTAAAAACTGAGACTAATACTAATGCTACAAAATATTTAACATGGATGCCAAAATATAACAGCGAGCCATCTGATAAGCTTTCGCCCCATCATCAGGTATTGATAGACAAATCTTAGTTAATACAAACTTATAGTCGTCGGCAGTTAATACAATATCTAAATTCCTTTTCCACTCTACATAGTTTGGTCCCATAAGTTCGTTTTTTTTATAGTATAGACGCGAGAGGATTAAAATCTATTTTATTATTAAGAATCACATAATTAAAATAACCATTAATTATGATGAGCAAAAATTTGAATTTATTTTAATTTAGTTCTCTCTACTATTTAAAAAAAATTGCTAGCAGCCTAGTTCCCTCTGAAAAGTATGCCTCAATGGGAGGATGTTTACTATCTATCGTTTGTCCAAATAATAATAGTGACTCAGATAGAGAGGATATTAATTATTTACAGCAAAGTTTTAACCACCATCTAATTCCAAATCAATCGCTTGGCAATAAATCCTTTAGATAGAGAAGTGATCCACACTAACAATTATTCAAAATTATTCCTGAATGAGATTTGTATTTGCGATACCGCAATTAATCTGTTCGATGGGGAGGAAGGCCGTACTGGCAACACGCATAATTAATTACATCGCCTACAAACTGGTGATGGAGATCGCAGGACTTATCTATGAATAAATTCTCTCTCCCACTTAGATTTTTATAATATTTTTGAAAATTATAAAAATCTATTTAATTAAAATAAATTTTTTAATTTCGAAAATCATACGATCTGAAAGAGTCTAAACCTTCTTTCCGTGTACACGATTCTAAATATTCTGGTTTGTCAAATCATCTTTACATGTTTTCATAGGTAACAAATAAAATTCGATGACTGCACAATTTTTTCTTTCGCTTTTCAGCTAATGTAGTGACTAAAGGCATTCAATTATTGTATTTTTAGTTACACATATTTTAAAAAATAATAATTTATTAAGATTAAACATATATTAATTCAAAATTCAAAATTAATTTTCATATTTTTTCAAAATATCCGATTTAATAACAAATCATCTTAAACGTGTTATTTTGTTAAAAAATAAAATATTCAAAGTTTTTTCATTTAATTAAAAAAAATTAATTAAAAAAACTTAATTTTATTTTCCTTTACGACATATTTAATTAAAATCAAATTTTTTGGATTAATTAAATTAACAGGAATATATAAAATAGATATACATCATCTATACAATTTGAAAGAATATAAATACAAGTTATGTATATATCCCGATTTTATGATCAAATAAAAATTCTGATGAATTTTAGTTTCCTGTTCAAAGATAAACTGTAATGATTCAATCTTTTTCTGAATTAATTTTTTATGATCAAATTGCATTAGGACTCTTCGAATTGTAGTGATATACAAATATATCCCATCACGATCAAAATATATCAGAAAAGACGAGCCAAAATTGCCCCGAAAACACGAGCACCACCGTCGGCCATCCTAGTGCTGCCAGCGCCAACGCTGCCAGCACTTCAGGAAGCTTTTGCCGCCTCTCCCGAACTCTATTCTCGATGCCATTTTTTTTGAAAAATAGCTCTCGAAAATACTATTTTTTTGTAAAAATTCCAATTAGAAAAAATCCCAAAAAATAGCTTTTGATGGCTGCCTAACAACCCATCGCTGCTGCCCCCATGTTGTCACCCGTTTGAGCTTTTTCCGTGGTGGCTTTGGCTCTTATTTTTTTTGGAAAAAAGAATTGATGTCGAGCAACATATTTTTTCAAAGAACGCCTCGAAGATTGTTCCAAAAAAGCTCCGAAAATAGCCCCAAAGAGCTGCCACCGTCGCCTGTACTGCTTTTTTCGCCACTATTTGTGGTTGTTTTCTACACAGTTTTAAACTATTTTCTAATGTCTATTTTGATACTATTTTATATCTAAGAAATTGCTCAAAACCTATTTAAAAAAGTAGCAAAAAACCATAAAAAAAACAGCCCCTAGACCGCCGCTAGTGCCGCTACCAGTGGCTATTTTTTCAGCCTATTTTTGCTATTTTTTAAACCTTTTTTGTTACTGTTTTTAATGTATAAAGTTCGTATAAAAGTTGTCAAAAAAATTTGTTTCAAAATGGTCCAAAAACCATCCCAATCTGTGGCCCGAAACCACCATCAGTGCCCCCTGTTATTCATATTTATGGATATTCAACCTGTTCTTAAATATTCTAAACTAATATTTAAAAATAAATAAAAGTTTTTACATTGAAAACCAATGTCCCGAAGGCTCACATTCGATCAAAAAAACTTAAACTATCGTGATCAACACTAGTGATTAAAAATAATTAAATTATCATTCAAACCATTCAATCAAATATAAATAAAATGATGATCATAAAACTGGGATTAGAACACCTGCAAAACAAAATTAGCACAGTTCTAAATCTATCTGGGTAATGGATAAATCGTAAACAAAAATTAAAGCAGCTCTCATATCAATTATTGGATGCAAAATGCCAAGATCATTGATTTTATAAACAATTTTTCAATAAAATAAAACTGGACAAGTAATCGCCGAAACGGGTTCCAGATAAAAATTTTAATTTCGAACAATCAAAAATAAAACTCGTGCCACCACAGTTAATTCAGATGAATGCCTTTTTGGTCGATTCTCCAACGACGATTTTTGATTCTCGAGTTGAAGCTCCGTTCAGACCTTCTACTGTATTCCCGATGCGATTCCTAAATGTAGTGTAGGCTACGATCCTTTGAGAACTTGTACCGACAGAACCAAGTCAACCTTAGTCTTGAAAGACAAGTTATAAATTTGGTTCAACCTACCCGCATATTTATAGGATTACAGCAGGGTCCTGTAGAGTAATTATGACATAGACTTCTAGTGTAACCCAGATACATATTCAGCAGTTTTCGTAATTATGTAAACCTCTCAGCAGTATCTGTAATTATGAAAATTTTGCAACGGTATCCGTAATTTTCATAAAATACTATATTACAATTCACACCACTAAAGAACTGTAGCTGCATTCTAAGTTATAATCTCAAGACCAACATGTATTGAGCTTTTGTTATTAAATGCTTAACTTATCTCCCAATGTTAAGATTCCTGATACCCGCTAATTAAATTCAATTACTGACAATTTAATTTAATTAGCATCTTTAAAATTTCTTAAAATCTTCCGCTTAACTTATTTAACTACCGGATAATTAAATCCACCTAAAGGATTTGGCCCGGTCAAAACTTATAAGCTTCTTTAAGGGTGTATCGTCAATCCCAAACAATCGAGACATGAATGTTGTCAGTAATTAATATTCACCATGTAATTAATACCGCTATCCAACTCATCGAAAATATAAACCCATATAAGATCGCATCATCGAATGAATCAAAATAACGAATAATTAATATACGCAAATAATAATTATTTCAGAATTAAGAGCATAAGCACTCTCATAATAACCTTGGGGTGTGAATTAATTTATATAGTTAGTATAAAATTAATTACCCCAATGCATCCTGTTCAATACACACAAAGTGTACTAGCACAGAAAGTCAGAATAATAGACGATGCTATTATCTGTTCCCCGTAACCAAGACAAGCCTTCTAAAACTGTATACTATAGTCGTACCGATGGTATGTTCATTTTCATCTAAACTGTGAATAAAAACTTATATTCTGCAAGAACCTATAATCTGATCTTTTGCATGCAAACGTACTCTACACGCCAGATTAAATATTTTACAGAATAAAAGACAACCATGCATAACATAACATTAAAGAAATGATATTGCATACATTTCTTATAAAGATTCTCATAAAATAAAAAATTAATAAAATTAAATACTAAAGTCAAAATAAAATCTATGGTTTTCAGAATATAATCCTAACACGAGGCACTACTTGCGCCTATATACTAGTAGTAACACGCTGTGCAGAATTTGAACCATGTGCACCATTATCCACATGCTCGTCAAGCATGTTAATGGTAGCACCCTGATTAGAATCTGCACCCGTCCCGATAATCCTCCCACTACGACGAGATAATGGGATATCAGTGACTTGTGGTTCCTCTTCCGTTCTATTGGTATTTCCTTTTATTTCTTTTAGAACAATTTTACTTTTGGGACTATAGCCCATAGTATAATTCTCTTCCAAGAATAAGGCATTGGTGCTAATAATGACCTTCTGATCTTTAGGATTATAAAGTAAACCACTCTTCGATCCCTTGGGATACCCGACAAAGAAACATACTTTTGTCCTCGATTTCAACTTACCTATGTTCCCTTTTAGCACAAGTACTGGACAACCTTAAATCTGAATATATCTTAGACTAGACTTACACCCAGCCCACAATTCGGTGGGAGCAAAAGGTACTGACTTAGAAGATACCAAATTCAGAATATAAGCTGCTTTTTTTAGTGCAAGTTCCCAAAACGAATCAGGTAATCCTGAATAACTCATCATTGAACTTACCATCTCCATAAGAGTCCTATTTTTTCTTTTTGCTACACCATTCTGCTGTGGAGTATCCGGTGCAGTCAACTGGGATATAATCCCTTTTGACGACAAGTAATCCCTAAACTCCCTAAAAAGGTACTCTCCACTACTGTCGAATCGTAGTGATTTGATACTTTTATCCAAACGCTTTTCCACCTCCATCTTGAATTCTTTGAATTTTTCAAAGCATTCAAACTTACAGTGCATCAAGTAAATGTATCCATATCTTGAGTAGTCGTCAATGAAACTGACAAAGTACTCAAAGTCACATCTAGCCTGAATAGTTATAGGACTACACACATCAGAGTGAGCTAGTTTCAACAGTTCTATAGCTCTATAGCCTTTAGCCGAGAAGGGCCTCTTAGTCATCTTTCCCTCTAAGCAGAACTCACAAACATGAAGTGCTTCCACTTCCATTGAACTCAAATGTCCATCTTCTACCAGTCTATTTATCCTTCTTAAATTAATACGACACAACCGTAAGTGCCAAAGAAATGTTTGGTTCAATTAAGAAGGAACCTTTCTCTTATATGGTATAGACACCCTAGTTTGACCCCGCCTAATCTTAGGTGAATCTAATGATGAAAACAATTGGAATGGTGCTTCAGTACAATCCTTGGGAAATGATCCAAGATCGATATTTGAACCAAGTGATCAAAATCTTCAAACTAGTGAAATCATCATTGAACCGCCATGTTGGAACCTTCGGGTCACCGTGTTCATTGTGGCGACCACCAATAGAACCTCTTGAAAGCTTTCACTTTTTATGGCGACTGTCATGTCCATACCCAGTGATCGCTAACTCCAACCTGGCAACCGCCAACTTGCATAGTGGCGACCGCCATAAGAAGATTATGAAAACTCTCCTAAAGTAGCAACCACCAACTCAAACCTAGCAACTGCCAACTTGCATAGTGGTGACCGCCACCTTGAAAAATCTTGACGTGTCTCAAAACGTGTCAGCATTTCATTGGTTGAAGAATTCTATAAATAACGTCCCCCTTGGTACATTTTTAGAGGACAAGAGGAGAATTCTAGAGAGAGAAGCTCTGTCGAGTCACCGAGGAATTTCGAGCCCCAACGCCGAAATCCTACCGAAGTACCGAGAGCCAAACCTCGGATACTGAAATTCTGAAATCCTAACTTAGATCAGTGCCTGGGGATCGAATTGCCCATCACTATTCCCCGACTTGAGGATTCCTTAGCGATCCAGGTACTTTGTTTAGATCCCCGGTCCTTCTAACTCCATTTCCTATCTCTTCGGAGTGGCCGGGTTAAGTCGATTGTTTCATCCTTTACGTTACTTATATAGTTATTTTAATCATTTTTTTATGTGTTTAATTTGGTAAAGTAATCATTCTTAACTTATTTAATTTATTTGCTTATTTAATTTATTTACTTGTATTAAATTTGTTAATATATTAAATAGTGCTAACATAGTTTAACAATACGACCAAACAATGTCGTTATTGTTATAATCCAAGTATTTACATACATATGGTTATAATTGTCAATATTACACCAATTTAATCTAGCATTCCATTTTCTTTTTCTTTTCTTTTTCTTTTAATGTTAGTTTAATGTTCCTTTACTAGCATTACATTTTTTTCTTTTCTTTTTCTTTTAATGTTAATTTAATTTTTCATTTAATGCTAATATTTTCTTTTTCTTTTTCTTTTAATGTTAGTTTAATTTTTCTTTACTAGTATTTTTTTTCTTTTAATATTTAGTTTTATTTTCCTTGTAATGTTCCATTTTTTTTCTTTTCTTTTTTCAATTTAGTGTTAGCTTAATTTTTCTTTCTTAGTACTTATTATAATTTTTTTTTATTTTGTTAACCCTAAAAATCTCCAAAAAGTTTTTTATATAATGTTCTCACATTTTAAATGTTAGTGTAATTTTTTTTTTCTTTTTGCTAGTAGTTTAAACTTTTTTGTTTATTTTATTTCTTTTATTTTTCTTTTCTTCTCTTTAGTTTTAAAATATAAAATAGTTAGATCTTTGATTAATTAGTTTAATTGTGTTTTCTTTTAAAACTTTTATACTTTGTTAAATCTTCTTTGTAGATGTTCTTTTATTTTTTTAACTCTTTGAGCCTTCTCTTGCATAGATAAAAAAATCATATAAAATTCTTGTTACTTGTTTTCCTTTATCATTAAACTTTTGAGTATAGAATTTTGTACATTTTTTATTTTGATTTAACATTTCTTTTTGGTAGAAGTAATTATGACAATGCTAATCTAGTTTATGTTAGTAATATGCATATTTTATTTATCCTTTCACATTATGTTATTTTAATAATTTATGTTCATAATTAGCATTTTCTTTTAACTTATTTTTGCTCTTTTATTTTGAATCATACCATACGGGTTTGCTCCATGTATCCTTTAGATAGAATTGAATGCCGTAGGACTTAGGATTTTTCCTCTTCATTTGCTTTGTTTTGGTATTCTATATACATATGCTATGTGTTTTATATATTTAATTTTAGCTGTTCTCTCATCACCTCTATTTTCTGTATTTTCATGCATTTGAGAAACCTTATTAAGAACCAATGATGATTAGTCGAGAACAACCTCACCGTTAGGCGAACGGGGTGCTTAACACCTTCCCCGATTCGTACCTTATCCCCAAATCCTTTTTATTTGGTCAAATGTTTTAAAGATCAATAGCCATTTTTGTTTTTTATGATTTTCTTCAAAACCCAAGTGCCGATTCTATTTTCAACAAAAAATGGTTTTCAAAATTTGATTTTCAACGTGTTCAAATATTTTCTAAACATCTTTTAAATTTTCATATTTTTGACCTACTAAAAATCTCAAAATACCGGCGCTACAGTATTTTCTAGCGACTCTGCTGGGAACTGATTTTCAAAATCAATTAAGTGGGCTAGACTTGAAAACATCATTGGTTCTTAGGACGAGTTTCTCATTTGCATTCTCGCATGCATGTGAATTGTTCTTACACCCCTTGCCTAGTCGACCTGATGCCCTGAACGTTCATCCGTTTCTGGAATTGTTGGGAAGGCTGGCAAGCCTTACTAACTGTACGCTTTCATAGGTGTAGTAAAAGAGTTTAGGCATACTGTTTAACCATGTCCTATACCACTCCAAGCATGGGAGGTTTATACCCAGCTCTATTCAGAAGGTACCCTATTTGAAAAACAAAAACTGGCCTTTTGCATAAAGTAGTTTAGAACCATCCATTAGGTGCTACTAACCCAAGTAAGATTATGTGTTTTGTTAATTATATGTTTTCCTTGTGTCTGTTAGGCTTGTTTGTTTAGCGTAGGCTAGTTCCTTTTTCGGGTCCAGCCCAAGTTTTCTATTATCCCTTGTTGTTTAGGTTAGCTTTTTCCTCGGGTCTTTGCTTGGTTTTTGTTCTTTGCCTTACTGAGTTTTCTTGCCAGAGTGTTCTTCTCGAGGTCATGCCTGTATTTTGTGTCTTTAGTGTAGTTTTTCCCTCTTTCGGGTTTCTCCCGGGGTGTTGGTTTTGTCTCCCTTTTTCGTTTAGGCTCGCTTACCCTTGTTAGCCTCGTCTGAGCTAGGTTTGTTTTCCTACCATTACGCTGCCCATTTTTTCCTGGAATTCTAGATCGAATCGATCTCTTGGGGGTTAAAACTATTTGTTTGCCAGAGTGTTGCCCATTTCTCCATTTAGATAAACCTTCCCTCTAGAATTTGGTTGAACTTCTCCTTAGCCGTCATCCTGGGTTATCCTGTTGTTATGCTACCGGTTGAGCTTGACAGGGGTATTGCTTCAATTTCAGTGATTATCTGCTCATGGTTTCCCATTTTGGGTATCTGAGATGTTTGCTACCTTTTGTCAGAGTTTCATTCAGAGGAATATTTGATATTGGTTATTCTGCTTTTGGGATCTAGGTTTTCTTTCGGTTTAGACCATTGAACCAGAAAAATCATAGTCAACACGTGTTTGGGCTAGATCAATAACAGGAAGACTCTACTGGATATCTGAATAATCTATCGAATTATCTGAAATGGCAGAGAATGAAGTGAATTTGACAGCCTTGATGAGGGCGATTACTAATATATAGAGGGCCGTGGAGCGGCAAATCCAGGCTTAGAACTAGTGCCAAGCACAGATTGTGGCAATTCAGGCCCGTTTGCCAGCACTGAATGAACAACATGACGACTCGAATGGTAATAAGAAAGACTTTTGGGATGACAATCAGGTTCCCGATAGATCATAAGTTGTTCTGCCACTACCACGGATCCCTCATCAGGTTATAGTTGAGGATGAAAACACTACTCAGTTCAGAGAACCTACATTGGCTGAAAAGATCGACCGCATGGAAAAGGTCCTCATAAAGACCAAGGGAGTCAAGAAATATATGCTCGATGTAGGGGACATTGTTTATTCCTAGATGCTAAGCTGCCAGAAAAGTTTAAAATGCCTAAAATGGAGAAGTTCGACGGAACTGGTGATCCTAAAATTCATTTGAGAATGTATGTCAGTACCCTCTCTCCCAAGGGGATCGACGAATAGTTGAAGGCTCAGCTATTCCACCGATCTCTTTCAGAGGCAGCCCATAGGTGGTTCATCTCCATGAATGTTGCAAAAACCAAAACATGAGAGGACATCGCCACAAATTTTGTCAGCCAATACTGCTATAATGTCCAACTAGATGTAACCACTCAGAAGCTGGAGACCACTCGTTAAGAAAGTAGAGAATCATTTGTGAATTTTCTAACTAGGTAGAGGGAAAAGGCGGCCAAAATGACAAATCGACCAATTGAGAAGCAATAAGAGAGGAATGTAGTAAAGAACCTCCAGTCTCCATTGAAGCGTTATCTGATAACACAACTGTTGTCTACTTTTGAGCAATTGTTTAATGTCGGGGTTCAGATAAAAGATGCGATCCAGTCTGGTGATATCGATGAGGCCGAGCTGAGCCAAAAGTTGAGAAGACCTTACCCATCCAACAACCAAAACAATCTCACCTCTTCCACTAACCCGGCATCTCGCTCTAAGGAGGTGAATTCGCTAAACCCCTAATCAGATCGACCGAATTATTCACCTTCATCACCTCCTCCTAGAAACAATTAGCTGTCGCTGCTGAAAAGGCCAAGGAGAATTTTCACTCCCCTTAATATGTCTTTGTCCACGGCCCTGAATCAACTTGTCGAGATAGGACTGATAAAGCTCCTCGATCCAATGTCGCCTCCTAACCCTTTACTGCTACGCTACGATCTCACTCAATATTGCTCATACCATCAAAGCCATGGACACCCAACCAACAACTGTCTGAAACTCCGCCATGATATTTAAGATCTCATTGACAATAAGGTCGTCCCACCTCCATCTGCACCAAATTTCACGGCTGGTTTTTTTAGATTCTTGTAATTTTCATGGTTCAAGTCTCAAGTCCGAGGGCACATCTATCTATGTACCCTCTTCTTTTGCTTTTGATTTTGTAATCCATACTCTCTTTGATATCAATAAAATAAATGAAGGTTCTGATTATTCTACCTTGCTTGATTTATTTTGTACGCTTTCTGATGATTTTGAATTCGAAGGGGATGTCACCAAAGAATTAAAAGCTTTAATTAAAAAGAGAAAAAGAAATACGTGCCCAACCAATAATTAAAAAAACTTTGTTAATAAATCTGGGAAATAAAATTAACTCACAAATTGCCCAAATTGGTTCTTCGTTATCTTTAGTTGAACGTGAGCAATTAATTACTTTATTAAAAGAATTCGAAGATATTTTTGCATGATCATATGAGGATGTGCCCGAAATTGATGCCGATATTATCTATCATATTCCTTTGTATCCCAATGCAAAACTGGTTAAACAAAAATTGAGAAAGATATGATCGAAATGGACTCTGAAGATCGAAGAAGAAGTCACCAAGCAGATCGACGAAGGATTCCTTATGGTAACTGAGTATCCGAAGTGGGTGGCTAACATTGTGCTAGTCTTAACGAAGGATGGATGCATTATGGCTTGTGTGGATTTTTGGAATATCAACAAGGTTAGTCTGAATGATGACTTTCCATTACTGCACATTAACGTCTTGGGAGATAACACAGCGGGGCACGCACTTTTTTTCATTTATAGATGACTTATCTAGGTACAATCAGATCTTAATAAACCCTGAAGGCAGATAAAAGATGACATTCATTACACGTGGGACACTTACTGTTACCGCGTGACACCATTTGATTTGAAGAATCCAAGGGCAACCTACAAAAGGGCTTCCACTACCTTGTTGTAGGATATGATAGATAAAGATGTTGAGGTGTATGTGGATGACATGATTGTTAAGTCCAAAGATCAATACGGTCATATCATAGTGCTGCAGAAATTCTTTGAAAGGATCAAGAAGTATAAGACGTAGCTCAACCCGCAGAAGAATGGCAAAAGAATTTGATATAAGTACGTACTTCTCTTATTCGATGAAAGAAGACTACAAATCCTATTTCACATACAAGGATGCCAAAGGAGGATAGCTCATGCGTTCAACAAAAAAGTCAAGACCTGGGCCTTGCGAGAAGGTAACTTGGTTTTTAAGGAGATTAAGGCTACCGTATTTGATCCAAGAAAAAAGTTCAAGCCAAATTGGGCCAGGCTGTATTTGATCAAGACTATTATGACTGGTGGTACCGCAATCATCATGGACCTGGATGGCAATCAACTTAGACTAGCTCAAAAAGTACTACCTTGAGAAAAAAAATAAAATATGATAAAAGCTCGCTAGGTTAAAAATTGAAAAGGCGACCCAAGTAAAAGTTAGAGTAGCCCACAAGGCCAAAAATTTGAAAGAGAGACTTTGGAAAAAGATAGGACATCACAAAAGGAGAGTGTTAATACCTGAGAGTAAATTGAGCCTGAACTACGTTATGGCCTGATTCCACTTTTTGGGATACGTAGGCAGCTTCATTCAAGAAGTCTGACCAGCTTCTTTATTTTAGCCATCTTTAAATTTGAGGTACTTATCAATACAAATTTATTTTTGAGTTCTGAAAATAAAGTCGTTTAATTGCAAGAATCGAAAAACTTTAAATAATTAATAACTTTTTTCAAATAAACGTGCAATTTTCATTATTTCTGCTACAATCACAAGATTTTGGAAATAAAAGGTGGGCACGCAAATCCCAAACTATAAATTAAAAAAAAAAGCTATAAAATCCTAAAGGCAAAATAGATCTCTCAGATTTTCCTTCTCTTTACTAGTTCTTCTCCATTTTCTTTATTTTTGCTCTCTTTATTCTGAACCAACCACGCCTTGTACTCCTCAGGGAGCTCAGTATAGGGCAGCTCCTGTAGCTCCATCAGTGAATGAGATGGCCAAGCCTCTAGATACCATGCCAAAAATGGTGCCTGAAGGGAAGATGAATTAATACAACCCCATACGCCGTGAAATATGATCTGATCTCGACCAAACTATATCATGATCTGGTGTGAATAATAGAAGGGGGACAGCCGTAGACCAATCAACAAGACATCTAGATAGTCCATAATGGTCAAAGTCATAAAAGGGATCTGCCTCTAGGAGCACTATCAAGTAATGTCTCTTCCAGTCAATAAATAAAGATATTATTTTCAAGCTGCCTCAGTAGTGCATATCGAATAAAAAAGACGATAAACAAATGCAACAGCGCTGTACCCTTTCAAACCCTATTTTTGTAAAAGATTTGCTTTCTCTATCAGCCAGATCTGAGAAGAGAGAAAAGAGGTAAGAATCGAGAGAAATCAGCAAAAGGAGATTAGAGTGGTAAAATTCGAGAGAAATTAGTAAAGGGAGAGAAGAGCTATAAAATCCAAGAGAAATTAGCAAAATAAGAGAAGAGTGGAGATAGGAGATTTTTGAGTTTCACCTTGAAGAAGTAGAGGACTACTGGCGAAGGACGGGGTTACACCTCGATGGATAGCATCAAGATCAATTAGGATCTCTGCCAAAACTAGGGGCACGAAGTCTTTCCTTGCCCTTATTTGCTCAGCAATGTCCACCAGAATAGTGCTAACCCGACCATCACAAGAAACCAGAAGGCATAGGGCAAGTAGACAAATGCACAGAACATAACGGCTCTACAATTGGCAGCTAAAAGGGCACCGACAGGGCAGAGTATGTATCCAGTGAATCCCCATGGACAAAGAAAGAAACCTCTTGGCCATTCAGACCACAAGGATGTATAATGAACATGGAAGGTATTAGCCTCAACTCCTGTGGGACGAAATTAAGAATGACGGTGAACTCCTCTATAGTGGGCATAACTTTACATTACCAGCAGAAAACATGAGCCTGTGGTTCCTAAAAGTTGTGTAGCAACCCTCGGCAATGGTTCGTTGATTCAAGCCCTAGTGCGCCAGGCAAACTTCTTTCAAATCCTAGTCATATGCGAAGCGTAATCTAGATCCTAGGATCGTAAGAACCCTTAGGTTCCCTAAGCCCTGGTGTACCAAAAAAATCTTTCAAGCCCTAGAAGACTAGGCACCCTAAGCCCTGGTGCGCTAGTAAAATTTCTAAAGCTCTAGAAGACTAAGCACCCTAAGCCATAGTGAGCCAAGCAAATCTTTCAAGCACTAGAAGACTTGACACCCTAAGCTCCCTAAGCCCAGGTGAGCTAGGCAAATCTTTCAAGCCCTAGAAGACTAGGCACCCTAAGCCTTGGTGAGCCAGGCAAATCTTTCAAACCCTAGAAGACTAGGCACCCTAAACCCTGGTGCGCCAAGCAAATCTTACACGTCCTAATAGAAGACTAGTAACCCTAAGCCCTAGTGCATTAGGTATTCGAGTTTTTAGGTCTTGACTAGACCTATTAATTTATCGTTATCCCTTTCGATAAAAATAGTTTTTAAGCCTTGACTCCGCTTTTAATTATTTTTATTCCGCTTTCATCCTGAATTTTTAGGTCTTGACTCGACCTATTAATTTGTGGTTTTTCCTCATGATAAATTTAATTTTAAGTTGTGACTCGGCTCTTAATTATTTTTATCCCGTGTTTCGTCCCGAATTTTTAGGTCTTGACTCGACTTATTGACTCGGTTTTTAATTATTTTTATCCCGTGTATTGTCCCGGGTCTTTAAGTCTTGACTTGACCTATTAATTCGTGGTTATCCTT
>JAUMHN010402999.1:27670-38308 GCA_032360265.1 Heliamphora ciliata
TTTTTAATTATTTTTATCCCGTGTATTGTCCCGGGTCTTTAAGTCTTGACTTGACCTATTAATTCGTGGTTATCCTTCCCGATAAAGATAGTTTTAAGCCTTGACTCGGTTTTTAATTATTTTTATCCCGTGTTTCGTCCCGAGTTTTTAAGTCTTCACTCGACCTATTAATTTGTGGTTACCCTTCCCGATAAAGATAATTTTAAGTCGTGACTTGGCATTTAATTATTTTTATCCCGCTTTTGTCCCAAATTTTTAGGTCTTGACTCGACTTATTAATTTGTGGTTATCCTTCCCGGTAAAGATAGTTTTAAGCCTTGACTCGGCCTTTAATTATTTTTATCTCGTGCCCCGTCCCGAATTTTTAGGTCCTGACATGACCTATTAATTCGTGGTTTTCTTTTGATAAATTTTAAGCTGTGACTTGACTTTTAATTATTTTTATCCCGTGTTTCATCCTGAGTTTTTCGGTCTTAACTCAACATATTAATTCGTGGTTTTCTTTTTGATAAATTTAATTTTAAGCCGTGACGTGACTTTTAATTATTATTTATCCCGTGTTTCTTCCCGAATTTTTTGGTCTTGACTCGACCAATTAATTCGTAGTTTTCCTTCCGATAAATTTAATTTTAAGCCATAACTTGATTTTTAATTATTTTTATCCCGTGTTTCATCCCGTGTTTCATCTCGAGTTTTTAGGTCTTAACTCGACCTATTGATTCGTGGTTTTCTCTCGATAAATTTAATTTTAAGCTGTAAGTTGGCTTTTAATTATTTTTATCCTGTGTTTCGTCCCAAGTTTTTAGTTCTTGACTCGACCTATTAATTCATGATTTTTCTTCCCAGTATAAATAGTTTTAAGTCGTGACTCGGCTTTTAATTATTTTATCCCGTTAGCGTTCCGAATTGTTAGGTATTGACTCGACCTAACTAATTAATTATTATTTTTCCGGTTAAGATAATTTCTTGGATCTTGACTTGATCCTTTTGATTATTTTTTCCCTAACCGAGTTCTTAGATTTTGACTCGATCTTTGACTTATTTGTTTATGCTCCCTTTGGATCCTCACCCTTTAGATCTTGATTTGATCTTTAGGATTTGTTTGATCATACCTGCATTTGCATCATGTTAGCATCTGCATCATGTTTCTTATCCTTGCATTTTGCCCTAGGAACAACATTTTGGTCTGATCCCTAGTAAAGGGGTGCGTAGTCATCTCGATGAAAATTTGAGTACGACCAACATCATATGCATGTTTATATGTTTGTGGCTTAAGATTGACGGCTCGGTCAAACGAATGTTGTCTCTGGATCTTTGATATAACTTATATCACGTGTTACTATGCAAGTTATATCAAAGAAGGACAACTTTAGACACCCTAATTTGACCCTGCCTAATCGTAGGTGAATCCGATGATGAAAACAATTGGAATGGTGTTTCAATACGATCCTCGAAAAATTATCCAAATTCGGTATTTGACCCCGATGATCAAAACCTTCAAAGCAATAAATTCATCATTAAACCGCAATGTTGGAACCTTCGGGTCGCCATGTTCATTGTGGAGACCGCCAATAGAACCTCTTGGAAGCTTCCACTTTTTGTGGCGACTGTCGTGTCCATACCCGATGACTGCCATCTCCAACCAGACGAGACCGCCAACTTGCATAGTGGCGACCACCATAAGAAGCTTGTGAAAACACTCCTGAAGTAGCGACCGCCAACTCCAACCTAGCGATCGCCAACTTGCATAGTGGCGATCGCCACCTTGAAAAATCCTAACGTGCCCCAAAACGTGCCACATTTCATTGGTTGAAGAATTCTATAAATACCGTACCCCCTGGTACGTTTTCAGAGTAGAAGAGGAGAATTCTAGAGAGAGAAGCTCTGCCGAGTCATCGAGCAATCCCGAGCCCTGATGCCGAAATCCTGCCAATGTACCGAGAGCCGAACCCCCGATACCGAAGTTTTAAAATCCTGGATCATCGCCTGAGGATCGAATTGCCCGTCACCATTCCCCGACTCAAGGATTCCTTACTGATCCAAGTACTTTGTTTAGATCCTCGGTCCTTCTAGCTTCATTTCTTGCCTATTTGGAGTGGCCGGGTTAATTCAATTGTTTCATCCTTTACATTGCTTATATAGTTATTTTAATCATTTTTTATGTGTTTAATTTGGTAATGTAGCCATTCTTAGCTTATTTAATTTATTTACTTACTTGTATTAAATTTGTTAATACATTAAATAGTGCTAACATAGTTTAACAATACGATCAAACGATGTCATTATTATTACAATCCAAGTACTTACATACATATGGTTATAATTGTCAATATTACACCCATTTAATCTTTCTTTTTCTTTTTTTTTTCTTTTAATGTTAGTTTAATATTCTTTTACTAGTATTCTTTTTTTTTTCTTTTTCTTTTAATGTTAGTTTAATCCTTCATTTAATGCTAGCATTTCATTTCTTTTCTTTTATTTTTCTTTTAATGTTAGTTTAATTTTTCTTTACGAGTATTTCTTTTTCTTTTAATATTTAGTTTTATTTTATTTGTAATGTTTTATTTTCTTTTGTTCTTTTCTTTTTCTTTTTAGTATTAGCTTAACTTTTCTTTCATAGTACTTATTTTATTTTATTTATTTTGTTAGCCTCAAAAATCACCAAAAAGCCTTTTATATAATAATCTCACATTTTAAATGTTAGTGTAATTTTTTTCTTTTTTTTTCGCTAGTAGTTTAAACCTTCTTGTTCATTTCATTTGTTTTATTTTTCTTTTCTTCTATTTAGTTTTAAAATATGAAATAGTTAGATCTTTGTTTAACTAGTTTAATTGTGTTTTCTTTTAAAACTTTTTTACTTAGTTAAATCTTTTTTGTAGATATTCTTTTATTTTCTTTAACTCTTTGAACTTTCTCTTGCAAAGATAAAAAAATAACATAAAATTTTTATTACCTGTTTTCCTTTATCATTAAAATTTTAAGTATAGAATTTTGTATACTTTCTATTTTTGTTTAGTATTTCATTTTGGTAAAAATAATTATGACAATGCTAATCTAGTTTATGTTAGTAATATGCATATTTTATTTATTTCCTTTTACATTAGGTTATTTTAATAATTTATGTCCATAATTATCATTTTTTTAAAACTTATTTTTGCTATTTTATTTTGAATTATACCATGCGGGTTTGCTCCATGTATCATTTAGATAGAATTGCATACCGTAGGAATTAGAATTTTACCTCTTTATTTGCATTGTTTTGGTGTTCTATATGCATATGCTATGTATTTTTTATATTTAATTTTAGATGTTCTCTCCTCACCTTTATTTTTTGTATTTGCATGCATTTGAGAAATCTTATTAAGAACCAATTATAATTAGTAGAGGCCAACCTTACGGTTGGACGAATAGGGTGCCTAACACCTTTCTCGATTCGTACCTTAACCCCCGAACCCTTTTTCTCTAGTTAAACGTTTTAAAGATCAGTAGTCTTTTTTATTTTTCTTGATTTTTTTTAAAAACCAAGTGGCGACTCTATTTTTCAACAAAAAGGGATTTTTAAAATCTCATTTTCAAGGTGTTCAAATATTTTCTAAACATCTTTTAAATTTCTCTATTTTTGACCTACCAAAAATCCCAAAGCTTTGGCACCACATATGGTAAATTAGATGCGTTATTCAATTCAATTAATTACAGTGTAAAAAAGTTAAGAAATATAACATACAGATCATTCACCAATGTATCAGAACAAATAAAATATTTATTTTTTGTTAATAACCACAGAGTCATTAAAATGAACAGAATATTTGCCCTTCATTAAATTAGAAACCAAAATTAAATTTTTTTTAATAAAAGATACATAAAGACTATCTTTTAAAATTAAAATCCTATGTCTACTAAATCTGAAAGTGACATCTCATACTGCAACTGTTGCCACCCTCCTATGATTACCCATATGTACGTAAATTTTTTTATCACTGAGCTGCCTAGTTTTTGGAACCCCTACAAAGAATTACCAACATGATTAGTAGCTCTCGTATCTACACACCAGGTACCAGTAGATAACACCGCTAAATATATTTCAACTATTAGTGAACAGAAATTACATTGCTTGTTCTACTTATTAAGAAAAATCGGACACTAGTTTTTTCAATGCCCAAACTAGTTACAGTGATAGCACTTGCCTCTCAGCTTTTTCATACCAGTTTTTGGCCCCTTAGCTACTTCTATACCTATGTCTTCCTATTTCTGAATCTTTTTTTTTCTTACCTTTCGACTTAGAGGAAGAACCTTTTTTATCCACATGCACAGTACCAGGCTTCCTAAGAACACCCTCGGCTGTTTGAAAATCTTTAAGAAGTTCTACCAATGGAAAGCTGAGGTTATTCATGGAATAATCAAGGTAGAATTGCTTAAAGCTATAAGGCAATGACTGGAGTATGATATCGACCTGGGTTTTTCTATCAATCTTAGTTCTTAGGATCTCCAGTTTATTCAGAAGACTGATCATCTTTAGAATATGATCCCTAACTGGGGTGCATTCAATCATTCTTGTATTCATTAGAGACTTCATGGCCACCTGCTTAGCAGTACGATTTTGATTCTCAAATATTTCTTTGAGGTTCATAATCATGTCATAGGCACTAGGCATAGACTGATGCTGATGCTGTAATACTTTTGACATGGAAGCCAAATTGTAATAGCGAGCCATCTGATCAACTTTCTGCCATTTTTTATAAGACCATGTTTCCTGTTTGGTCGCCCCCTCATTAGGTACTGGTGGACAAATCTCGGATAATATAAATTTGTAGTCCTCGGCAGTTAATACAATATCCAAGTTTCTTTTTCAGTCTACAAAGTTTGGTTCCGTTAGTTTATTTTCTTTTAGTATGGTCACAAGTGGATTGAAAAAAAAAATTAAATAGCATGCCTCGATAGAAGGACATCTACTATCAATCATTTGTCCAGACACATTATGCCAAGTAAAATTAAATAGCTAACATAGCTTTGGTCCACTAAATAATAGCAGTAACTCAGATGGAAAGAATACTACTATTTATAGTTAAGTGTTAACCACCACCTAATCCCAAATCAACTAATTTGCAATGAAACTTTCAGATGGAGAAGGGGTCCACACTAATAATTATTTAGAATTATCCCTGAAGAAGGTTCGTACTGGCGATACCACAATTAATCTTGTTCGATGGGGAGGAAGGCCTTACTGCCAACACGCTGATTAACTCGTAATCTTTCAATCCTTATCAAAATTAGCTTTCGGCATCCAAGTTGTACCAGGATTTCTCAATATGCAATATTATACATATACAACACTCCTAATCCTCAAAAACATTAGAATCACTAGCCACAATAGCCCAAACCACCAGCCGACTGCCGGCCATCCCCAACGTCGCCCCATGCTGCCACTTCAGGCAGCTTTTGCCGCCTTTTCCAAACATCGTTTTCATCCTGTTTTTTTCTGAAACATAGCTTACAAAATATACTATTTTTTATAAAAATCCAGGTTCAAAAATAGCTCAAAAATAACTTTTGATGACTGCTAAAGCACCTACGCTGCCTACCTAGCATCGCTCCTGGTTGCCACTGCCTGTTCTGGCTTTTCCTGTGAAATCCTAACCCATTTTGTTTTTTTTTTTGCGTTTTTCAACGCGCGTTTAGGCGTTTTCAATTTTGCATATTTATATGCTTTTAGATGCATGATCGGGGTTAGATACGCATGAGGGGTTGGTTTCCAGGGCCGTTGGCCATTGTGGTGTGGGTTTCAAAAAAAAAGATATTTTCTGACGAGCCTATAAATATCTGGAGTTACATATTTTTCAAAGATATTTTCAAAGCGTAACTCCTAAGTTTCCTCCTTTTTCTCTCTACCTTCTCTCTAACTTCTCGGGGGCCCGAGGCTCGATTTCCAACGATCAAACTGCAGACTCTTAGTATCGGCATCGAGGGCTACGCAACCATCTGATCAAATTTTGATTCCAACGAAGCTCAATTTTGCACGTGATTTGAGGGATCGAGTTTTTAACTCACCGAAGTAGGATTATAGACTCTCATGTCTTATAAAGGTACTATGGGTAATCGTGTGTGTTTTTAACGGTTAGATTGTTGTAGATCTGACTTTGTTTCAAGAAAATTAGATTTTGGTTTCAAAAAGGGGTTTTGTGTTGATTTCGGTAGATGGAATCGGGTTTTGAGGTTTTTCGTTCGGTGATTCTAGATGTTTTGGGCTTGTGTATGTCTGTGGGTGTTATATATATGCGAATCGATACGTTTAAGGGTATTTTGATGCATCATAGTGGATTTTTGAGAGTTTGGGGGGCCAAGAACACCAAGAACAGCAAAATCTGGGTTCTTCTCGGGTGGTAGCTCGCTCGAGCGCCCAATGTCTGCTAGAGCGGACTAGCTGCGCAGAGCTATTTTATTTTGATGTTATCTCCCTTGTCTGGATTCAGAATTAGGTCGTTCTTATACTCAAATTGAAACCCCGGAAGTCATCTTTCCAATGGCACCTCTCTCACCTTAAAATTCCTTTTTTAGAAAAAGTTATGATCAAAAGAGTGAAGGTGTATCAAAAGTTCTAAACCGTTTTTCACCCGTTTTTGGCCAAATGTTTGGGAAAGGTTGTTTTCCATCCTTGTTGGCCCTTTTGACCTAATTCCATGTTCCGTGGGATGTTTTGGTGTTCTTGTAGGTGTTGTGGGCCGTGTTAGGCATGTGTGGGTTCGTGTTTGCCGTGTTGGACGTGTGTGAGTCCGTTTTGGTCGTGTTAAGGCCTTGGGTGTTTGTTGGTGTTTTGTGGTTTGGTGGTTAGTTCTTTGGTTTCCAATTGGTGTCCTATGGTATTCAATTGATTAATTTATGAGAATTAGTTGATTCAAATACCTGTGGATTCTTTTTGGGGTTCGATTGGTTGTGTGATGGCTTCGGGAGTCGTGTGGTGGCCTCTCGGTCGATTGGGTTATGGGGCTCGATCGACTGCTCTCCTCTAGTGATTTTAGTTGATTGGATTATGGGGTCATGTCAATTGAATTCACGAAGAGGGTGTTGGTCATTTCATGCGGGGTGTTGGTGCACGGTTGAGTGCGTGGTGATTGGTGCATCGTTGGGTGTGAGACGCGTTGGGTTCGGTGTTCTTTCTAGAGATGGAGTTTTGGTGAAAACCATTGTGTGGGAGGTTTGTGTTAGCCTTTGGTTAGGTTGTGTTTCGTAGGTTTGTTGTTTGTGTTGGGCGCGTGTGGGCGTCGTGGGTCTGTATTGGGTGTATGACGTGCATGGTTAGATAAGGGGGTTTGGCTTTGTTTCTTGGTTCGGGTTTCCTCCTAGCGTTGACCACTCGAGCGGTGGTTGAGTGCTCGAGCGGGGTGGTGCCAGAGTGTTGGGTCGGTTGGTGACCGCTTGAGCGGTGGTTGAGCGCTCGAGCGGGCTTGTGGCAGTGTGTTATGTCGGTTGGGGACCACTCGAGCGCTGGTTGAGTGCTCGAGCGCTTGGGCTGTGTTGGCCTTTGGGTTAGGTTTTTGTTTTGGTTTTTTGTATAGTTGGTTGTCCCGGTGTGTGGACGGGTCCCGATTTGTGGTTGGGTCATTCCGGTATCGAATGACGGTGTGTGTGGCATGTGATGTCGTGTCGGGTTATATGGTGGGTGGCGTCATAATGTGAAGTTATATGTGGCTTTGTGCTTTTATAACTGGCTTTGTACATTTATAACTCTGGTTTATTTATGTACGGATTATGTAAGTGGATTACATAAGGTGATATCGTTATGTGTAACGTGGTTTATGCTTTAAAACCTAGAGTTTTATATGCATGTGACGTGGTTTGTGGAACGTCGTGTTGATACATGGTTATATGCTTTAAATCCTGGTTTAGGTTTGTATATGTGTATGAAATGGATTAGATGAATCTGTGATCCAGTAAATGTAAATCCTGGTTGATGATGCACGTGTGTGTGTGGATGTATGAGGTAGGCTGCGAAACCCGGTGTATGAGGTAGGCTGCGAAACCCGGTGTATGTTCGATTGGGGGCTGCGGTCCTTCGGTGAAAGTCCTAGAAGATGCATTAGTTGGGGCTGTGGTCCTTCAGTGAAAGTCCGAGAAGATTCATGGATTACATGTATTTCATTTTGGGACGGATAGACCAATTTTCTTAAAAATTGTATTATCAGCCTACGAGAGTCGAAATACTGTATTAACGGCCTGCGGGAGTCGTAATACCTGAATCATTTTCAAGGATCTGATGAATCGACAAATGGTTTTTGTCCTCGTTTTCCCATTGCATGTGAAAATGGTTTTCTGGCTCTAGTGAGTCGTGATCTAAAATGGTTTTCAAATTATTTTATTGGCTTGAAAGAGAGTCAAAAATTGTACTTCATTTATCGAGTATTTTTAGCTTATACTGCATGTGTTGTTTAGAATCAGCTGAGTTTTGGCTCACGATGTGGAATTTTACTTTTCTTCAGGGATCGGTCATGCAAGTTGATCAGGAGATGCTGGAGAGGTGGAAGTACTTTAGCCTTCCTTTTTGTTCTTTCTGTTACATGTATATGTTATAACATGTTTTCGGTGTTGGAACCGTATAGTATAAGCTTTTGGCATTGGAGCCTTATGTTTTGTAAGTCGTTGGGCGTTTATACATACAATGCATGTATGGTTTATTTGAGAGTGCATTCTCGGGCCGGGTTTTATGTTGGTTGTTTGTGAGTGTTTAACGTGACCCAGAGTTTGAGGCGTGACATTTCCCGTGGTCGATTTGGTTCCCATTTCCTCCTATTTTTAGCACTGTTATCTAGAAACATGTTGTCCTAAAGAACGCCTCAAAAATAGTCTTGAAAAAGATCAAAAACGGCCTCCGAAATAGCCTCGGTGCCACCGCACCTTGCTGACTGCTGCCTTTTGCCTCGTTTTTTATGGCTATTTTTTTCTAGTTTTGGACTATTTTTCAAGTATATTTTGCTGCTATTTTATGCATAAATGTCTTCTAAAAACAGTTTTGAAAACGCTCAAAAAAATCACCAAAAATGGCTCGAAAAAATCATTGCCTATTTTTTTCATGTTTTAGGAACTGTTTTATTGCTGTTTTTATGCCTAAAACTGCAAAAAAAAAAAGTGTATATATATATTGCTACAAACATTTGTCACAAAAATCATAAAAAAATCACCACAATCCGTGGCCCAAACCACTCGAAACTACCGCTAGGGCCGCCGGTTATGCCGCCGCCTGTTCTTCGTGTTCTTAGATATTCAAACATGTTTTTAAATATTTTAAATAATATTTAAAAATAAATAAAAGCTTTTACATTGAAACCTATGTCTCGAAGACTCACAATTGATCTAAAAAGTCTAAAACTATCACGATCAGGCCTCGTGTTAAAACCTATGTCTCGAAGGCTCACAATCAATCTAAAAAGTCTAAAACTATCACGATCAAGTCTCGTAATTAAAAATTAAATAATAATCATCATACAACCATTTATTCAAATATAAATAAAATAATGATCGTAAAACTGAGATTAGAATTCCTGCAAAAAAAAGTTAGTACAGTTCAAAATCTACCTAGTCCCTCAATTAATCGTAAAAAAAATTAAAACAGATTTTATCCTAATTGTTGGAGGCAAACTGCCAACTTCATTGATTTGTAAATGATTTTTTGAAAAAATAAAACTGGACGAAAAATCACGAAAATAGGCTTCAGACAAAAACTTTTTGATGTAGAACGATCAAAATAAAACCCGTGCCACCACAGTTAATTTAGATAAATACCTTTTTGATCGTTTTTTCAACTACGAACTTTGATTCTCTTAGTCGAAACTCCTAACAGTCCTTCTACTGTATTCCCAATGCGATTTCCAAACGTAGTGTGGGCTATGATCCTTCAAGAACTGATATCGGCAGAACTTGGATAACCTTAGTCTTGAAAGACAACTTATGAAATTTGTTCAGCCTATTCGCATATTTAAAGGCTACAGCAGGGACCTGTGGAGTAATTACGACATAGACTTCTAGTGTGACGCAGATACCCATCTAGCAATTTTTGTAAATTTGCAAACCTCTCAGTAATTTCTGTAATTATGAAAACCATGCAGCGATTTCTGTAATTTTTATAAAATACTAAATGTTAGAGGCAAGACTGTCAAGATCTTTGTTTTTGCAAATGATTAACGGAAAAAAAATTAACTGGATGAGCAATCACCAAAATGCGTTCCAGATAAAACTTTTGATGACGAACGATCAAAATAAAATCCGTGCACCCGAAGTTAGTTTAGATAAATACCTTTTTACCGGTCGAATCTTCAACTAAGATTTGAATCCGAGTTGAAGCTCTTGTCAGATCTTCTATTGTATTCCCTAATGCAATTTTCAGATATAGTGTGGGCTATAATCCTTCGAGAACTCGTACCGATAGAACTAGAACAGCTTTAATCTTAGAAGACAAGTTATGAAACTGGTTCAACTTACCCGCATATATATAGGGCCACCGTAGAGACCTAGAGAGTAATTATGAGTAAGATTTTCAGTGGAACACAAACACGTATCAGCAGTTTTTGCAATTAAGCAAACCTCATAGCGGTATCTACAATTATGGAAAACCAGCAGCAGTTTTTGTAATTTTCATAAAATACTGAATTA
>JAUMHN010403000.1:0-15581 GCA_032360265.1 Heliamphora ciliata
TTTCCTCTCCTCATCATTTTCTATAGCCCATGTATTGTCGACGTCCTCCCAGATGTCTTCCTCGATAAAATTTACTTCCTGTTCCCAAGTAGTCCAGAAATCAGTCCACTCTACTCCATCTGATTTCAACACGATTCTTACCAGCTAGTAGGACTGCATCTCGTCGACGTACGCTTCCTCCCCAAAAAAGTTAGGGAAGGGTGATTCCATCAAGCACATGACCAAATCCATAAGGTCGAGTCAGGTAATCCAATGGCCAGTCATCTTCTTCACTGCGCTCCTCCTCTTATTGGTAGATTTGGGTTATCGGTTGATACCATTCCCAGGCATTATCAATCCATTCTTCCATCCTGTCTCGACTGCCTCTAACCATCATAAAGGAGCATGCTGTCTGATCCTCAGTTATTGAGACATGAAGGCGTGGTAGGTGTGCTGAACAGATGTGCTAACTCGGGTCCTCCGATTCTCCCAGAAACATGTAATTTACCCTAGCCTGCCTGGCATGATTCGGCAGTGGGTTAGTAGTGACATTCGATTTTGGGGTGGCAAATGGTGGTGGGATCACCTTGTTGTCGATGAGGTTCTGAATCTTATGTCGGAGCCTCATGCACTTATCAATCAAATGCCCAGGACCTTGGTGGAAGGCGTAGTATTGACAAGCATTAAACCTTGGCGGTAGGAGATCAGGTACAGGCATGGGGTCCAATGGCTTGATGAGCCCTTTCTCGACAAGTCAATTCAAGGTGGTGGATAAAGAAATGTTGAGGGGAGTGAACACCCTCCTTGGCCTTTGTTGCTGTTGGCTGTTATCTGACTGTTGGGCATTACTGGACTACTGGGCGAAAGAGGATGGGTTCAGCAAGTTTACCTCATTTGAATGAGACACGAGGTTGGTGATAGCAGATTGGTTTTGGTTGTTTGTGGGAAAGGTCCTCCTGGGTTTCTGGCTTAGTTCGGCTTTTTCAATATCCCGAGATTGGATTGCATCTTCTATCTGAACCCTGACTTTAAACAATTGCTCGAATGTAGACAACGGCTGCGTGATGAGGTACCGTTTTAGTGGAGACTGCAGATTCTTCACTACTATCTTCACCTGTTCTTTCTCGAAGGGCCGGTTCGTCATCTTGGCGGCTTTACCCCTCCATCAGGTCAGGAAATCAACAAAGGACTCCCAATTCTCCTGTCGAGTAATTTCAAGCTCTCGGGTAGTTACATCCAGTTGGACATTGTAACTATACTGACTGATGAAAGCTGTTGCTATGTCTTCCCAAGTTCTGGTTTTGGCTACATCAAGGGAGAGGAACCATTTCTAGGCTTCCCCAGAAAGAGATCGGTGAAAGAGCTGAGCCTTCAACTGGTCATCAATCTCCATTGGTGATAGGGTACCAACTTACATTCGGAGATAAATTCTGGGATCTCCAGTTCCATCAAATTTTTCCATGTCCGGCATTTTAAACTTTTTCGGTAGTTTAGCATCTGGTAACAAACATAATCCTCCCACATCTAACATGTATTTCTCGATCCCTTTGGCCTTTCTAAAGACCTTTTCCATCTAGTCGATCTTCTCAATTAGTGCATATTCTCTAGACTGTGCAGTGTTCTCTTCCTCAGCTATCACCTGACGAGGGTTCCGTGGTAGTGGTGGAACAACTTGCGATCCATAGGGGACTTGATTGTCATCCCAAAAGACTTTGGCATTCTCATTCGTGTTATCTGGTTGTCCATTCATAACAGGGATACGGGCCTAAATTGCCCAGATTTGTTCCTGACATTGCACTTGAGCCTGGGTTTGTTGCTCTTCGGTTCTTTGTATATCAGTAATCGCCCTCATTAGGGTTGCCAGATTCACCTCATTTTCTATCATTTCAGTTGACTCAGTTGGCTATTCCGACACCCTATAGAGTCTGTCTGTCACTGATCCTTTCCAAACTCGTGTTGACTGTGCTTTCCCAGTCCCAATAGTAAAACCTCAAAGAAACTTAGATCCCAAAAGCAAAACAACCGGTATTAAATACTCTCTCGACAATCATTCCGACGGTAGATAGCACAATTCCCAGATATTTGAAATAGCAAATCATAAGCAGATGACCACAGAAGCTATAACAATGCCCCTGCCGGGCTCATATTGGCAGCATAACAACAGGATGACTCAAAAACCAACACGATGGCTGAAAAGGGATTCAACTAAATTCTAGGGGGGAGGTTTGTCTAAAACGGATAACACTCCGACAAGAAAACAAAGATATGCTAACCGGACTGGTTCGACCTAAAAAATTCAAAGAAAAAAAAATAAGCAGCATAATGGTAAAGAACTAATTCTCGCGAGTATGACAAGGGTTTGAAAGAAACGAGCCTACGTCGAGGGTTTGGAAGAAACGAGACTATGTCAAGGGGGAGGAAACCAACGACCCGGGAAGAACCCAGAGGAGAAAGAAATTACCCTAGAGGCTTTAAAACAAAACACGGGCGGGACCCCGAGAAGAAACTACGGCACAAGAACCAAACATGGTGAAAGACAAAATTCGAGTAAAAACCCGAAGGAAAAGCTAACCTAATCAAAGGATAACGAAAAACCCGGGCCAAACCCGGGAAAAGAACAAGCTTAAGCCCAAACAAAACAGTCCTAACAATACACAAACAAAACATACAATGAAAGAAAACACATAATCCTACCAGGGTTAGTAGCACCTAACGAGGGGTTCTAAGTTCACTATATGCAAAAGGCCGGTTTTGGTCAATTGAACAAGCTACCTTCTGAATAGAGCCGGGTATATACCTCACATGCAGAACATGGTTAAACAGTATGCCCAAACTCTTTTACTGCACCTATGATAGCGTAGAGTCAGTAAGGGTTGCCCGCCTTCCCAACAATCCCCGAAACGGATGTACGTTCAGGGCGTCAGGTCGACCAAGCAGGGGGGATGTGAAGAACAATGCATATGCATGCATAAATACAAATGAGAAATTCTTATTAAGAACCAATGATGTTTTCAAGTCTAGCTCTCTTATTTGGTTTTAGAAATCAGTCCCCAACAAAGTCGCCAGAAAATACTATGGCGTTGGGATTTTAGGGTTTTGGAAAATGGTCAAAATATGGGAATTCAAATATGTTTGAAAAATATTTTAGCACCTTGAAAACCAACCTTTGAAAACCCCTTTTTTTATTAGACATAGAGTCGCCACATAGTTGTTGAGAAAAACTAGGAAAAATAAAAAATGGCTACTGATTTTGAAAACGTTAACCAGAGAAAAAAGGTTCGGGGGCTACGGTACGAATTGGAAAGGTGTTAGGCCTCTACTAATTATCATTAGTTCTTTAATATAATTTCTCAAAGGTATACAAATAAAGAAAGTGGAGGCAAAGAGAGAACATTCAAAATCAAATATAAAAAATACATAACATATGTACATAGCACTCCAAATAAAACAAATATCAAAAGAAAAAAAAAATCCTAAGTCCCAAGACATACAATTTCAAACTAAAGTATACATTGAACACTTTCACATATAATTTTATCAAAATAATCTAAACTAGTATGGTTCAAATGAAAGAGTAACAATAGGTTAAAGGCACTAAAAGTACCTAAGCATGATTTGCTATAAACTGACCTAAACTACTCTAAATATACATTTAAAGAAAATAACCAAAACATGCATATCACAAATATTTATTTAGAAAGAAAAATGACAAGTACTAAAGATGAAATATGCACAAGAATTCTATATTTCAAAAGAAAGAAAGTCTATTAACAAAGGAAACAAAAATAAAGGTGTTTTCAAAAGAAAGTTTGAGAAGAAAATGAAAATGAAGAAGTTTGTAAAAAGAAAAAGATGTCAAATGAAAAGATTAGAAAATGCTACCTCAAGAGAACCTAACTATTAACATTTTATGAAAATGAAAGGAAAAGAAAAGAGAAGAAAGCAAAAGAAATGAAAAGAAAGATAAGATTTTTACTATTTATAAAGAAAATTGTAATACCATTTAAAGATGATAATTAACTTAAAAGTCTTTTTGTAGTTTTTGGGTTTAACAAAATAAAAGAAAAGAAGAATGAGATGAGTACTATGAAAGGAGAGTAAAATTAACATTAGAAAGGAGAGAAAAGAATAATAAGTGGAATATTAATAAGAAGAAAAATAAAGCTACATTAAAAGAAAACAAAAAAAAAAGAACAAAAGAAGTAAAACTACATTACAAGAGAAAGAAAATAAAAAGACATTAAATGCTAAAAAGGAAAATTACACTATTATGAAAAAGAAAAGAAAAAAAAAAGAGAGCTAGAGAAGAAAATTACAATACTATTAAATGGAGAAAGAAGATGAAAATTAAATGCTTAGAAAAGAAAATTAAACTAATGCTAAGAACATAAAGGGCATTAAACTTAAAATTAGAAGAAGAGAAAATAAAATAAGAGCTAATAATAAAAAAAGAAGCAACTATTTAATTAGAATATATGAATGTTATATTAAAAATTACATTCATATAATGTAAATGCCTCGAATGTAACAATTAACAACATTAATGAGTTGCAATTGCCAAAAATATTGGCACTAATTAATGAATAAAAAAATGACAATGTGCTTTAGTGTGAATGTATAAGCAAAAAAATTAATTACAGTGACTAAACTAAACAAAGAAAATTAAACAATAAACAAAGTTAACTACATAAATAAAAGGAATGTGCAAATTGAAATTAAAAATTAACCCGATCACTCCAAGAGAGATGAAATGGAGTTTAGAAAGATCGTGTATCCAAACGAGGTACCTATATTGCTGGAGAGTCCTCAAGTCGGGAATGTGCTTCAATGGGTCAATTCTCGGGTGGCCATCCAAGCAAAGCTTCAGGGTAGGAGGTCTGGGTCTTGGTATTTC
The DNA here is from genome assembly GCA_032360265.1 of Heliamphora ciliata. Taxonomy (NCBI): domain Eukaryota; kingdom Viridiplantae; phylum Streptophyta; class Magnoliopsida; order Ericales; family Sarraceniaceae; genus Heliamphora; species Heliamphora ciliata. The sequence goes on from JAUMHN010403000.1 coordinate 4,874, forward strand.
GGCAGGACTTCTGCGCCGGGACTCGGAATTGCTCGGCGACTCGGCAGAGCTTCACTCTCAAAACCTCTCTCTAATTTTTTGTCCTTGAAAACGTACTAGAGGTACGGTATTTATAGAGTTCTTCAGCCAATGAGATGCTGCCACGTTTTAGGGACACGTTAGGCCAATTAGAGTTGGTGGTCGCCACAATGCAAGTTGGCGGTCGCAATGTTTTTGAAAGGTTTCACAAAGTTCTACGGTGGTCGCCATGATACGAGTTGGCGGTCGCTATGATGAGAGGTGGCGGTCACCATTTTTTGCTAGGGTTTCCACAAAGTTCTATGGCGATCGCCACAATGAACGTGGCGGTCGCCTTACTTGGGCAGCAAGTTTCGATGGTTCGACAAAATTTTATTAGTTTGAAGGTTCCGAGTTCAAATACAGAGCTTGACACACTTTTCGAGGATCGTACTAAGGCACCATTTCACCTATTTCCATCATCGGATTCACCTAAGATGTGGCGGGATCAAATTGGGGTGTCTATAGTATCGGGAATCTTTACGTAAGGAGAAATGTTAAGCATTTAATAACATGAGCTCAATGCAAGATGGTCTTGAGATTAAGGGTCAGAGTGCAATTAAAGTTCTTTAGTGGTGTGAACTGTAATTTTGTGGTTTATGAAAATTACAAAAACTGCTGCAAGATTTTCACAATTACAGATACCGCTGTGAAGTTTGCTTAATTACGAAAATCGCTAATAGGTATCTGTGTTCCACTGGAAGTCATACTCATAATTACTCTACAGGTCCCTGGTGTAGCCCTATAAATATGCGGGTAGACTGAACCAAATTCATAACTTGTCTTCAAGACTAAAACTGTCCAAGTTCTGTTGGTACAAGTTCTTGAAGGATTGTACCCTACACTACATTTAAGAATCGCATAAGAGAATATAGTAGAAGGTCTTACGAGAGCTTCAACTCGGTATCAAAATCGTAGTTGATGATTCGATCAAAAAAAGGTATAAATTAACTATGGTTCCATGGGTTTTTATTTTGATCGTTTGACATCAAAAGTCTTATCTGGAGCCCGTTTCGGCTATTGCCTGTTTAGTTATTTTTATCAAAAAATCGTTTACAAAAATAATGATCTTGGCAGTTTTGCCTCCAACAGTAGACACCTCGATTTGACCCTGCTAAATCTTAGGCTTATTTTGGTGAGTCCAATAATGAAAACCAAGTGGGATGATGTGCAAAGTCTCTGAACGATCGTCGGGAAGTGATTCAAAACTAGTACTCCGTGAAATCGAATCATATAATCACAGCTTTTGAACCTTGTGGCTGCAAGCTTCGAACCTTGCGACTGTCCCCTTGAAACGACTGCAACATGAAACCTTTGGAAATCCTAAAAAACCTCACGGTCGCAACAACCATCTTGACGGTCGCAATCTTCAAAGGTGGCGACCGTACCCTTTTGAAAATATTCTGAGGCCTTGAACGTTTCCGCACCTCATTGGTTGGCATTTTTTCTATAAACGTACATACGGTACTATTTTTAAAAGACAATTCAAGTACACCGATACTCTTCCGCATTACCAACACACATCTCGATCTTTTATACATTCCTATTACCCGAGCACTAGGACTAGAGCACTTTTTGAAGACCGTATATACGAGAATCGATCCCTACGACTTGAGGACACATCTGGATTACCGCATTTTAGGCATGGGCATAGCTACAGCTAACGAGGGGGTTCAAATGATCCCACTTAGATTTTTTTTTTTTTTTTAAAGTTTGTATAATTATATTAAAATTTTGGCTATTTATGTTATTGATCCCAATAAAATACAATAAAAGTGGGATAGTTTTAAATAGAAAAATCTTTATATATATAATATTTATAAATCCACCAGTTCAATCGCCTCCTTTAAAGTTTTTTATTCAACTTTCAATAAAATTAGGATAAATGGTATTGGTGACCTTACAAAAAAGTTAGTAGAGTCCAAGAAGAATATTGTATATCTATTGGTTTACATGCTTATGAAATTGTCATTGATTCTGTCTGTCACTACTGCAGCTGCGAAAAGATAGTTTTCTGCAATGAAATTCATCAGGAATCAACTGGTAATTAGATGAGAGATAAATGTTTGAATAATTGTTTGATTACGTATATCGAAAAGGACATATTTGATAGCATAAGTAATGAGGATATTATATAGCGATTTCAAAAAATGAAGACTCGTCATGGACAATTGTAAAAGTTTATTAATTTGCTTAACCAATAGATTTAACATCTTCATATTTTGTTTCTACATGTAATTGGTAAGTATATATTATTTTGTTGAAGTTGTGGGGAATATAATGTTATAATGCATTTTGTGAAAACTAATTTTGACAAATATTATATAATTAACAATTTAACATGAATAATAATTTGTTGAATGACAAATCAAACAAAATTTCTAGCTACGCAACTGATTTCAGGTACCCTTATTGGAACCCCGACACTTCTCTCTCCACACTTTCTACCTTCGTGGAGAGCTCGAATTAATTTTTGTGTTTTAATTTACGATTCACATATTTGTTGTTTTAGCTTGGTTCTTGTTAAATCTTGTCATCATAGTCACATTATTTGTATGCTTAATTCTTAGTTTGTTAGTATGAAATCAATCTTATTTTTATCATAATTCTATTTAAAATAGTTCTAAATGTTTATGTGATCATGCTGCACGTTGCATGTTAGCACCCAACATACTGTCCTTTAAAATTCAACAAAGCAGTGCGTACATACCTTGCGGTCGCAACTTTCATAGTTCTGGTTGTTACAAATATGCACTGACATACTTGCGGTTGTGATTCTGTTATTTAGGACCGCAACCTTTGGTTCTTAGGAGCTTCCGACCTCAACATTGTTATGTTACGATCGCAACCTTTTTCCATTTCCAATAGCTTAATCTTGCCTTTATAGTGTTCTGTCAACGATCTGTATGATGTTCAGTATGCAATCTGTAGCATGTTTCCAACATGATTGATGTTAAGAAACCATTAGGATAACCTTATCTTCGTTTAGAACCAGGTTATGCTTACCAAGCATCCTCAGCATTATTTTCACATGATTAGGGATAACTAATTGATTTCATCTTTTGTTCATCGCATGCAATTTTTACCATGTATCCTTACTATAAATTTTGCATGCTTTAGGACTTACGATTTCTTTTTTATGCTTTGTTTTGTGTTCTATACACCTATGCTATGTTATTTCCTTATTTGGTTTTAATTATTTTCCCATTGTTTCCACCTTTTTTATTTGCATACATTTGAAAAATATAATTAAAAACCAATAATGATTAGTAAAATACAACCTCACAGTAGAACGAACGGGGTGCCTAACACTTTTTTGGATTCGTATCTTAGCCCCCTGATCCATGTTTTCTTTAGTTAAACATTTTAAAGACCAGTGGCTCCTTTTTGTTTTTCATGTTTTTTGTCAAAAATCAAGTGGCGACTCAATTTTTTAGTGAAAAGTGTTTTCAAAATATTTTGGTTTTCAAGGTGTTCAAAGTTTTCAAAATAACTCTTGAAATCCTAATTTTTGCAAAAATCCAAAATTTCGGCGCCACAGTATTTTCTGGCGACTCCGCTGGGGACTGGTTTACAAAATCAAATAAGAGGGCTAAACTTGAAAGCATCATTGGTTCTCAATTGTACTTTCTCATTTTCATTCTCGCATGCATTTTGCATTGTTCTCAGCCACCGCTTAGCTTACCCGATATCCTGGTCAGTTTACTGTCTCAAGGCTATGTTAGGAAAACAAGCGAGCTTTCTGGCCGCATGCTCCAATAGGTGCAGTGAAAAGGGTTATTGCGTACCGTTTGACCATGCCTTGCACCATACCTGGCATGGGAGGCATATTGTTGACTCTTTTCAGAAGGTACCCAGAGTTTGACCAAACTGGCTTTTTCTGCATATAGTAGGTTTGTACCTCTCATTAGGTGCTAAACCTGTAGGATTATGTGTTTTAATTTAATTGAATGTTTTGTTTGTATCTGTTTAAGACCTTTGTTTGGTTGTTTGGTTTAGGATAGTTTCCCTCCCGGGGTTCTACTCGGGTTTTCTTTAGACCCTTGTTTTATTTAAGTTAGCTTCTTTAGTGTTAACCTTTGTTCGTATTAGGATCTCGGTCTCCTTCCTGGGGCTTTACTCAGGTTTTGGTTTAGGAACCTTTGTTGGTTTAGGATAGCTTTCTCTCTCCCAAGGTTCTACCTGGTTTATTGGTTTAGCATCCTCGATTTTGTTTAAGTTTATTTTTTTCTCCTCAGGTCCTTATCCGGGTTCTGGCTTAAGGTTTTGTTTGGTTTAGATTAAATTTCCCTCTTAAAGTTCTGCTTGATTTTTTCTGTAGAACCTTTGTTTAAACTTTTCTCCTAGGGAGCTATTGGTTGGGTTTTCTGGGCTTCTTTTTGGGGTTTTTGGTTGTGTTATGCTTTCTAGTTTTTTTTTTGTTTGGGCCCAGCAGGGGCCTACTGTTGTTTTGGCGTCTATACCCTATGGTAGCTTATTGTACTGTGCTTGGAATGTTTGTTGTCTTTGTCGGAGTTCTGTCCTAGGAGCTTATGACACTTGCTTCTCTCCTTTTGGGTTCTCAGGTTTCTTCTGGTCTTAGCTTATTGGGTCAAAAGAGCTGTATCCTCTACATGTTTGGGCCAGATCTGCAATCGAAAGACTCTACAAGGTATTTGAATAGGCTGTAGAAACATTAAAGATGGTAAAAAATGAAGTGAACTTGATAGCCCTGATGAGGGCAATTACTAATATACAGAGAAAAGTTGAACAGAAGACACAAGCTCAAATTTACTGTCAGATATAAATTCGGGCAATTCAAGCTCGTTTTCCAGGTGTGAATGAGCAGTAAAAGGACATGAATGAAAACGGAGAGGATTTTTGGGATGATAATCAAGGTCATGATGGACCACAGGTTGCTGTACCACCCCGGATTCCTCGTTAAGTCGTGGTGGAAGAGAAAAATACGGCCCAGTCTAAGGAATTCCTACTGGCGAATAAGACTAATTGAATGGAAAAAGTGCTAAGAATGGCGAAAGAAGTAGAGGAGTACATGTTGGATATGGGAGGCTTGTGCTTGTTTCTAAACGCCAAGCTCTTGAATAAGTTTAAGATGCCCGACATGAAGAAGTTTGATGGAACCGGAGACCCCCAAATTCATCTGAGTATATATGTCAGTACTCTTTCTTCTATAGGAATAGACGATCAGTTAAAGGCTCAGTTGTTCCACCAATCTCTCTCTAGGGCAGCTAAGAAGTGGTTTCTTTCTCTAGACGTCACCAAAACTGGGACATGGGAAGACATTGCTATGGCCTTTGACAGCCAATACAGTTACAACATCCAGCTAGACGTAACCACTTGAGAGCTTGAGACCACCCGTTAAGAAAGTAGGGAGTCATTTGTTGAGTTTTTAACTAGATGGAGGGGCAAAGCGGCTAAGATGACCAATTGGCCGATAGAGAAAGAACAGGTGAGAACTATGGTCAAGAATCTGTAATCCCCTCTGAAATGGTATTTGATCACGCAGTCGCTCTCCACATTTGAGCAACTATTCGACGAAGAGGTTCAGATAGAGGACTCCATTCAGTCAGGAGACATTGAAAAAGCTGAGCCGAGTAAAAACTGAGAAGGGCTTACCCCACCAATAGCCTAAACCAAAACCAGTCTACCCCTTCTGCTAACCTCGTATCTCATACGAGCGAGGTTAACCTATTGAACCCCCAATCAGATCAGTTGAACCCCTCATCCGCTACCCCACCTCCTAGAAATAACCAACCACCGCAGCAAAAGATGCCGAGGAGAGTCTTGACTCCCTTTAACATATCTCTGACCACAGCCCTAAATCGACTTGTCAAGAAAGGGCTGATTAAGCTTCTTATTCCAATGCCGTTACCTAACCCTTTGCCTTCGAGTTACAACCCTTCCCAGTACTGTGCGTTCCATCAGAGCCATGGGCATGTGAATGATAATTGCCTGAGACTCTGCCATGAAATCTAGGATCGTATCGATAACAAAGTTATCCCACCCCCGTTTACTATCCAGAAACCAAATGTCACAACTAATTTGCTGCCACACCATGCCAAGCAAGCCAATTTGAACTGTTCCAGCTAAGGCAGCAGGAGGATCCCAACTGCTACATCTATCTGGCACATCTTCCATGCCCGTGTATTCCAGCTACTGAAGATCAGTCGTCTTGCTTACTAATCATGATCAGGAATGGGTGGGAAATGGAAGAATGAAATGACACAGCCTGGGATGGATTTGATATGGTAATTCAGGTAAACAACCAGATAGAGGAGGAACACAAAATGACGATAACTAGCCGCTCGACTACCAGGAACGGCTGTATGGGTCCGTCTGTGTTCTAGACGACGTCACTCTTCCTCAGCTCTTTAGGGAAGAGGTGCATGTCGATGAGATGCAGTCCTATTGGCTTGTCCGAATAAAGTTAAAATCAGATGGGGAGGAGTGGACTGAGTTTTGGGCAGCCCGTAAGACACAAGTGGGATATATAAAAGAAGATATATGGGGGTTGGACGATGTTGACAATACGAGGGCAATTAGAGATGAAAAAGAGAGAAAATAAAGACCGGAGAGCAGTGATTTGAATGACTTATGGGAATTTGAGAGCTCTCCATACATCACCGAGGGCAGGCAAACTAAAAACACAATGCCGGGTTTATGGGATCCTGAGGAAGGGGCAGAGCACCTGACCAGGAGCGAAAGGCATTTTAAACTAGCTCAGCTAGAAAGAGGACAAGAAAGTGGGAAAAGAAAAGAGAAGGAATAGGAAGAGAAAGGTGACGTTGTGTTGAGATAGCTAAAAAAGACTCTGGCCAACATCAGGATTAGGGGTCTACTGATGGCTTCGCACTGACACAGACAAGCCATGTTGAAGGTTCTGAATAAGGCTAATGTATTGATTGATTCAACCCCCGATCAATTGATTGAGCTAATCCTACCACCTGTAGAGCCCAAGGTAGTATCCTTTTCTGACAAGGATTTACCATTGGAAGGAAGGAACTATAACAAACCCCTGCCTATCATTGTCAAGTGTCTGGAGAAATGGGTCCTCGTCATGCTCATCGATAATGGATTAACGCCAAATGTCTACCCACTCAGAACGACGGTTTGTTTGGGAATGAAGCTGGATCGTTTCATACCTAGCAACAAGGGGGTTAGGGCATATGGCAGCACAAGGCGAGATGTGCTTGGACTGGTGACGTTTGCTATATCAGTCAGACCGTTGAAAACTTTCGTAGAGTTCTATGTGTTGGATATTCTGGCATCCTTCAATTTATTACTGGGAAAACTATGGCTTCATGACCCTAATGTACAAACAGTTCCTTTTACCCTCTATCAAAAGTTAAAGCTAGTTAAGAATAGAGCAGTACCGACTATTCATAGGGAGGATAGTATCCAACCCCCGAGAGAAGACGGCTCAACTCTCTTGGAAGTTCAACACAGAGAGGGAAAAGTGTTTCAAAGTGGGTTTAGGTTTGATGAGGCCCAGACAGTACAGACACTGTTAAAGGAGGAAGAGAGCTATATTAACCCCTATGTTGTTACTATGATGAGACGTATAACTTATTTTTTGGGAATGGGGTTGGCTCGCCAACAACAGGGAATTTCATAGCCCATTCAAGTGTTTTCGACCTCGCAATGTTTTAGCCTAGGGTATAAGCTAATAGAAGAGGATCTAAAAGAACCGAAGAAAGAGCAGAGAGGAAAGAAGAGCAGGTATGCGGGAACGTTGAATGGCTACTTCATCAAGGAACGGAAAGACTTCCTTTATTGTGGTTTCCCGGAACCATGGTTTGATGAGGAAACTAATTAGAAACTGTCGAGTCTGGAGATCTTCTTTAGCCACAAACTATTTGATACAGAGGAAGAGGAAGCAACAGAGGAGAGAGAAAAGAAAGGGAAGAAGATCTAAGAGGAAGAGGACTGGGCAGACAAGTTGGACGGCATCGACATAGGAGCTTTGTTCAATGATCAAATGGCTTAGATGCATATAGCTGATTAGGAGTGCTTGATGATGGGCTACGGTGCACCAACTGACTACACAAGGCTCATCATGGACGTAGCGTCGAAAGATGTTAAAAACTGGTCTTTGGAATTTTGTAACTTGCATTGTAACACCCCCGCTCCCGTAAGGCACCAAACCCATACAAAGGGATGTGATCCCACCGTCGCTGACCGGCAGCCAAAGAGAAAGACAAGGGATAAAGATATTAAGAGATCAAGCAAAAACTTCTAAACAACCACAACACCTTAATTTCAAAAGAGATATATATGAGTCACTAGGGATTTGCCATTCCAATGGCATACATTACTTCTAAAACATCAAAAACCTTCAGGGTCTTATATATGAAGCTCTGCCAAAACTAAAAACTCAACAAAAAAAAAAAACTGAACCAAAACAATTCCCAACACCAAAACCAAAACTACTCGACGTCACCTGTGGTGGACCAACTCCTAACCGTTCTTGGTATCTGCAATAATAGAGGTTACAGGAGAGTGCACTGAGCATTATCATGAATAGAAAAGAAAGTTACTTAGTTAAGGATAACTAAAAACTCTTTCTAAAAATAATTCATCACATTTTTGACAAAAAATATAGAAACTAATGCATTTTCTTGAACATGAAAATATCACAGATTATATACAACCTTCTCAGTATTGCAAACAAAAATATGTTCCTAGCACGACCACCACTTATTTAAAATGAATGACCACTTTCTCAAATCTAGACTCAAACCCAAACAGTGTCCAAGTAGTCGTCAACCTCACGACCGGGAGTTCTGACAGTACCGTAACCTCAATTCGCAGTGCACGGATAGCGACGTGATGGAATGAGTGCCACTCTCTACTAAGCACGAGTGGTATGTGCTAAAACCTGAGACTCAACCCAAAATCCTTAAAGAAAAAAACTCTAGCTTAACAGGAAACCTCCCCCATAGGGACAAATGAAAAACCCATAGTTGGGTAACCTCCCTCATAACGGGATATAAAGGGCTGCAAACCCTTGTAACTTGGCACTTTGGAACAACCACACAACATTAACCATACTTTTATAATAATATCATGCTGGCTCAAAATATCATGGATAACACACTTGAATTAAAAATATCATGGCTTTTTGAAAACAACAGATTCATGTGATCGTCAAACTGGTTATAGTTCAAAACATGCGCTTCAAAGCATTTTCTTACATCATTTATATAAACTCAAGTTCAAGATAATGGCTAAGAACTCTCACCTTGTATTATATGCATATGAACCAAGGCTCCCTTGGCAAGCTAAGCAGAACCCCCGGGTTCCACAACCTTCGTGCCTAACAAGCAAAACATGACTCGACCATTAACACGAAATCCTACCATTTTAGCATGTGAAATTAAAACGATTCGGACCATTGAATGTTTTCTTTGATTTTAGGGACCATCACTTGTTTAAGAATTTAACTTAACCATTTATTACTCTCTTCCAATCATTAAATTCTAAGATACCGCAGCATTTTGAGGTATTTAGACTTGGAGTTAGATTATGATTTTTGGTGATAATTTAGATTAAAATATTATATACATCTTTTATGTTTTACACCAAGGCCAAAACCTAAGGAAACTAGGTGAAAAAGTTGACGAAATCAAAAATGTTTCAGCACTTGCACAGAAAATTGGTCAGAAAAATGTCTCTGTTGGTCTCGGTTTTGGGGTATCTAAAAAACTCAAAGTGAGCCCATTTTTGGGTATGTTCTAGTTTAATATCCCCCTACAAGTTCCATGTTTAGTGCTAAAGGTAGTTATTTCGAACAAGCTATAGTTTTTTGCCATTTTATAAAATAGGTTCTGTCAGCCGCCAAAACTCAACTTATCTGGTTTTGGACAGAGAGTTTGAAACGGTTTTGGAAGACTTTCTCGAGACATCTAGGTCTAATTTTTGGACAAAAAGCAGTTCAATATGTTAGCTACAATGTTCATCTAGGTTGGATCTCATATTGACTGGTCTGAAACCGACACACTTTGGTAGAATTGTAATATCTCGAGTTTCACTCACTCAAATGCGTTCAAACCAAATTCGAATGAATTATAACACAAAAACCTAGGTCTGGACATAAAGACCATACTTATAGCAAGTTTCTACATTGAGTTATGATATTCCAAAGATCAGGGTAGAAAGCTCAAAAAGCCCAAAACTCAGGCCTATTTTGGTTCTAGCTTCTTAGTGCCATGTGTGTAAGGTTTTGACCCATCTTCTTTGTATTCATGTGTTGTACTGCAATATATCAATGTTCTAGAGCTCATAGAAGTCATGGAACCCATGAAAAAACCCACATCAACTCACAACTTCAACATTCATACTGAACAGTCCCACAAATTTATCCATAATGCCTTTATATTTAAGTTTTCGATTCTTGACCTTAGATTTGTGTTTGAAAGTAATGAAATAGGTATTTGATATGTATAAAATTAGAAGTGTTAGATCCTTGATTACCTTGTTTAGAAGTTATTTCTTGGTGATGGAAAACATTGGACTTAGCTTTCAAGCTCCATGGATCCAGCTTTCAAGCTCCATGGATCCACCTCCTTCTTCTTTCTTCTTCTTTCTTTTTTCTTTCTTCTCTCTCTCTCTCTCTCTCTCTCTCTCTATATATATATATATATATGTGTGT
>JAUMHN010403010.1:0-15580 GCA_032360265.1 Heliamphora ciliata
CCTCGATCTACGTGCAAATCCAAGTTTCGTCGAAATCAAATTCTGTCCGGATGGATGCGTAGACCACAAAGCCAATAGAAAGAATCGACTGTTGGTCCGTCAAAAACCAAGCCCCAGGCCTCTGAAAAGTTAGAGAGAAGGCAGAGAGAAAAAGGAGGAAACTTAGGAGTTAAGTTTTGAAAATATCTAACTCTAAATATTTATAGACCTCCAAAATATCTTTTTTTTTTTTAAATTTCAAAATTTGCACCGTAACTCCCCGCGACCCTCGGGACCAACCTCGCATGCTTAAAATAACCAAATCATGCATCGAAACTCATATAGGCATATCAAAGCGAAAAAGCTAAAAAGGCGTCAAAACATCCAACACGTATATATATAAAAAATCAACCGGTACAGGGTCTCACACTGACTCATTTTTTTTCAACGTTTTTCGACGCGCGTTTAGTATTTTTTGTTATAGCATGTTCATATACGTTTTGATGCATGATCAGGCATAGAGATGCATGTGGGGTCGGTTCCCGAGACCGTTAGGTGTTATGATGCGAATTTAAAAAATAATTCAAAAAAAAAAAGATATTTTTGTGACCTATAAATATCTGGAGTTATATATTTTCCAAAGATATTTTCAAAACTTACAAGCTAAGTTTTTTCCTTTTCCCTTCTGCCTTCTCTCTAACTTCTTAGGGGCTCAGGGCTTGGTTTTCGATGATCAGACAGCGGATGCTTATTATTTGCATGGTAGGCTACGCGTTCATCTGGACGGAATTTCCTTCTTGTGAAGCTCAGTTTTGCACGTAGATTGAGGCGTTGAGTTTTTAACTCAACAAGGTAGGATCCTAGACTCTCATATCATATGAGGGTGCTTCATGTAATCGTGTGTATTTTTACCGTCTTGAAATGTATGAAAAAGTGGTTTATGTTTCGATAAATTGGGTTTTGGATTTAAAACCGTTTTTGGTTGATTTGGTTGGATGGAATCGGGGTTTAAGGGTTTCTTTTGAGGTTTTGGTGGTAGTCTTGGGCTGGTGTATGTCCGAGGATGTTGAAAGAGAGTTTGGTTGCTTCGATTTTGAGTTTGGAGGGTTGTTGGATGGTTGTTGGACGGTTGGAGGCTTCCAAATATGGTAAATAGATCAGTTTCTGGCGTAGGACCACTTGAGGGACCGCTCAAGCGGTCTAGAGGCGGTCTTAGGTTGCTCTCGTGTTGCTGACCGCTGGACAGACCGCTCGAGCGGTCTAGCCAGTGGTCTGTTTTTCACTGGTTGAAAATTTATTTTTAAAATTGATGTATCTCCCTCATCCGGATTCGAAATTGGGTCGTTTTTGTGTTCAAACTGAAGCCCCAGAAGTCTTATTTCCAATGACACCTCTCTCACATTAAAATTATTTTTTTATTAAAAGTTATTATCAAAATAGTGAGGGTATATCAAAATTTCTTAACCGTTTTTCACCCATTTTTGGCCGAATATTTGGGAAAAGCTTTTTTTCATCTTTATGAAACTTTTTGTCAAATTTCTTGCCCCTTGGGAGTTTGTTTGTGTTTTGTTGGCCGTGTTGGGCGTGTGGAGGTTCGTGTTGGCCGTCTGGAGGTTCGTGTTGGCCGTGTTGGGCGTGTGTTGGTTTGGGTTATGATGTGTTGGTGGTTGGGCCCTTGGTTTCCAATTGGTTTCCAACGGTATTCAGTTGATTGATATATGGGATTAGTCGACTGAAATACTATTGGATTCTATTTAGGGTTCTGTTGGTTGTGTCGTGGCTTCGGGGGTCGTGTTGTGACCTCGAGTGTTTATTTTGGTGTTATGCTCGGGGATGACGTACATGGTTAGATGCAGGTGTTGGTGCATGGTTAGGAGCTTGATGTTTGTTTGTCGTTGGGTATGAGACGCGTGAGTCCGTTGGTGATGTTTTGTTACCTCGTGGTTTGAGGGGTTTAGTGTTGACCTTTCGGTTAGGCTGGGCTCTATGGGTTGTTAGTTATCCCGGTGAGTGGATGTTGTGTTATTTGGCCGGTGGCGTCATAATGTGAAATTAAACATGGCTATATGCATTTATAACTCCATTTTATTTATGTACGGATTACGTAGGAGAATTGCATGGCTTTGATGTCGTTATGTGGAACGTAGTAGTTATAGGTGTTTTGTGCTCATAAAACTCTAGTTGGTTTTATTCTTTCATATTGTGGAAGGATATGTGGTTTCGGTGCATTTAAAACTCTGGTTTTATTTCTGCGTGGTGTGTGTTGCACAGGTTGTGTGCATTGCGTGTGTTGTATGGGTTGCGTGCGTTGCGTGTGTTGCACGGGTTGCGTGCACGAGTGGCATATGTTGCGTTGTATGGGATGCATGTGTTGAGTTGCACGGGTGGTATGCAGTTTTATCCTATAGGATGTGGTTTTACGCCGTGGTTTGCAATTTTACCCCGTGATTTGCGATTTTATCCCGTGGTATACGGTTTTATCCCGTGATTTATAATTTTATGCCGTGGTCGGCTGTTTTATCCTCTGGCTTGCGGTGTTATTCAGTGGTATGCGATTTTATCCCGTGGTTATCCTGTGGTATAGGCATGTGTAAGGATGTCTGTTATGTATAGACCTGTATCTATTTGGTATAATGGTGGTTATGGCTTGTGAGGGCCGATTAGATGTTTATGTGTTGCATTAGCGGGGGCTGCGGTCCTTCGATGAAAGTCTGAAAAGATACATAGATTGCACGAAATGCATATTGGGGAGGATAAACCAATTTTGAACTGCGTTTACGGCCTGAGGGAGTCGTGACACAAAGAAAATCATTTTAGAACTGTGGTTCAAGGCTCTTGTGAGTCAAAAATGATTTATATTCTCACTTTCCCGTTGCTTGTGAAAATCGTTTTAATGGCTTGAAAGAGAGTCAAAAATTGCACCTCATTTTCCTAGCATGTTTGGCTTATATTGTATGCCTGTTTAGTTTTTGCTGAGCTTTGGCTCTCGGTGTGGGATTTGAAATATTTTTCAGGCACCGATCACGCATGTTGATTTGGGGTTACTAGAGAGGCAGAAGATCTGTAGTCTTCCTTTTTGTTCTTTTTATACCATGTTTGTTTACATGATTTCCCGGTGTTAGAATAGTGTAATGTAAGCTGGTTGGTGATTATATACAATGCATGTATGTTTTATATTGAGAGTGTACTCTCGAGTTGGGTGTTATGTTTGGTTGCTTGTGGGTGTTTCACGTGATTCAGAGTTTGGGGCGTGACAGATTGGTACTAGAGCTCTAGGTTCGAATATCTAAGAACTGTGGAAAGAGGTTGCATCACCGTGTGAGGTTGATTACGTGTGCTTGACTGCATGTGTTTAGATGTTTCGATAACATGAACGTGCTGGCATGTTAAGCAAGAGAATGTTGTGTATATGTGAGCATGGGGGTTGAACTGTGGGATTGATTAGTCCTGCCTTTGGGCTTTTGGTTTAACAAACTTGGGAGCCAAGTTAGAACGCGTTTTGCTCACGTGATTTCTAGCAGAAAATCTAAGTAGGTTGTCCAGATTGACGCGTCATTCTTGTCGGTTCTCCTCGGTATGTGGGGTTAGTTTAGCATTAACCTATGTACTACGTGTTAGCATGTATGTGTTGCATCTTATATTTTGTGTTTTTTTCATGTAGACGCGGTGTTTGCGCGGAGAGGGCGAGGATGTGTTTGAGGCTATGGCTGTGGGTTTGGAGTTGGTGGTGGACTCTGTGGGTGGTGTGTTGTGTTGAGGCAGTGGCTGGTGCAGATGTAAGGTTAGGGTGAGTTGTAGATCCCATGTCTTTGAGATAGTTGGCCATTGTTTAGGATGCCTGACCTTGTTTGACTATATCCTATGAATGGTTTGGCTAACCATCTCTCTTGCCTGTGCCGGTTGTGATCGACGGTTTGTTTCCTTTTGACCTTGTGATGAATTTCAGGGACAAAATTCCTTTAAGGGGGGTAGAGTTGTGAGACCCTGACCCATTTTCTTTTTTGACGTTTTTCGACGTGCGTTTAGTGATTTTTGTTATAGCATGTTCATATGCGTTTTGATGCATGATCGGACTTAGAGATACATGTGGGGTTGGTTCCCGTGGCCGTTAGGTGTTGTGATGCAAATTTAAAAAAAATAAAAAAAAAATTTGTGACCTATAAATATCTGGAGTTAGATATTTTCAAAAGATATTTTCAAAACTTACAAGCTAAGTTTCCTCCTTTTTCTCTCTGCCTTCTATCTAACTTCTCGGGGGCTGAGGGCACAATTTTCGATGATCAGACAGCAGATCCTTGTTATTGGCACGGTGAGCTACGCGTTCATCCAGACAAAATTTTATTCTGGCGAAACTCGATTTTACATGTAGATCGAGGCGTCGAGTTTTTAACTCAACGAGGTAGGATCCTAAACTCCCATGTCGTATAAGGGTGCTACGTGTAATCGTGTATGTTTTTACCGTCTTAAAATGCATGAAAAATGGTTTATGTTTCGATAAATCGGATTTTGGGTTTAAAACCATTTTTGGTTGATTTCGATTGGATGAAATCGGGGTTTGAGGGTTTCTTTTGAGGTTTTGGTGGTAGTCTTGGGCTTGTGTATGTCCGAGAATGTTGAAAGAGAGTTTGGTTGATTCGATTTTGAGTTTAGAGGGTTGTTGGATGGTTGGAGGCTTCAAAATTTGGTAAACAGATCAGTTTCTGGTGTAAGACCGCTTAAGGGACCGCTCAAGCGGTCTAGAGGGTGGTCTTGGGTTGCTCTCGGGTTGTTGACCGCTAGACAGACCGCTCGAGCGGTGTAGCCCGCGGTCTATTTTTCACTGGTTGAAAATTCATTTTTAAAATCAATGTATCTCCCTCATTCAGACTCGGAATTGGGTCGTTTTTGCATTTAAATTGAAGCCCCAGAAGTCTTCTTTCCAATGACACCTCTCTCACATTAAAATTCATTTTTTAGAAAAAGTTATGATCAAAATAGTGAGGGTATATCAAAATTTCTTAATCGTTTTTTACCCATTTTGGCCGAATGTTTGGGAAAAGCTTATTTTTCATCCTTACGGAACTTTTTATCAAATTTCTTGCCGCATGGGAGTTTGTTTGTGTTTTGTTGGCCGTGTTGGGCATGTGTGGTTCCGTGTTGGCTGTGTTTGGCGTGTGGGAGTCCGTGCTAGCCGTGTTAGGCGTGTGTTGGTCTGGGTTATGATGTGTTGGTGGTTGGGTCCTTGGTTTCCAATTGGTTTCCAATGGTATTCAGTTGATTAATATATGGGATTAGTCGACTTAAATACTATTGAATTATTTTTGGGGTTCTTTTGGTTGTGTTGTGGCTTTGGGGGTCGTGTTGTGACCTCGAATGTTTGTTTTGGTGGTATCCTCGGGGATGACGTGCATGGTTAGATACGGGTGTTAGTGCACGGTTAGGTGCATGGTGTTTGTTTATCATTGGGTACAAGACGTGTGGGTCCGTTGGTGATGTTTTGTTACCTCATGGTTTAAGGAGTTTAGTGTTGGCCTTTGGGTTAAGCTGGGCTCTGTGGGTTGTTGGTTATCCCGGTGAGTGGATGTCGGGTTATTTGGCGGGTGGCGTTATGATGTGAAATTTTGCATGGCTATGTACATTTATAACTCCAGTTTATTTATGTACGGATTACGTAGGAGAATTATATGGCTTTGATGTCGTTATGTGGAACGTGGTAGTTATACGTGTTTTGTGCTCATAAAACTCTAGTTAGTTTTATTCTTACATATTGTAGAAGGATTTGTGGTTTCGGTGCATTTAAAACTCCGGTTTTATTTCTGCGTGGTGTGTGTTGCACGGGTTGCATGCGTCGCGTGTGTTGCACGGGTTGCATGCATGGGTGGCATATGTTGCGTTGTGTGGGATGCATCTGTTGAGTTACATGGGTGGTATGCGGTTTTATCCTGTAAGATGCGATTTTACCCTGTGGTTTACGATTTTATCCCGTGGTTTGCAATTTTATCCCGTGGTATACGATTTTATCTCGTGGCTTGTGGTTTTATCCCGTGGTCGGCGATTTTATCCCATGGCTTGTGGTGTTATCCAATAGTACGCAATTTTATCCCGTAGTGTGCGATTTTATCCGTTGGCATGCGGTCTTATCCCGTGGTATAGGCATTTGTAAGGATGTCTGTTATGTATAGACCTGTATCTATCTGGTAGAATGGTGGTTGTGGCTTGTGAGGGCCAGTTAAATGTTTCTGTGTTGCATTAGCGGAGGCTGCGATCCTTCGGTGATAGTCCGAAAAGATACATGGATTGCATGAAATGCATATCGGGGTGGATAAACCAACCCAGCATGCATTTCTAAGCCCAAACATGCATAAAACGCATAAAATCATGCAATTATAAAAATAATAAACAATACGTCGAAACGTCGCAAAAAATAAAACGGGCCAGGGTCTTATAGTGCTACCATTTTCACAGGGAATTTTTAAGCAAATCTATGATGGAAGCATGTAAAGTTCATTCAAAAATTGTACATTGCATTGGAACTCAATTTGACAAACATACATCACTTAGGTCCAATTGTTATGCTTCCTTTTAGACAATATTAACATCCACAATACTCTGCGATTAGAATATCACACAGCTATATAACATTACAATTAAATTGGGAATGGCAGAAATAACAACCAATTACCATGCATACCATTAACATATTCGTACAGAATAAAACGTTGACATTAATATTTCCATTCAAATATACTTTTCATCGTTTGATAGCAGCTCATACATCACAAATTACAAACCACTAGCAATGAATGCCAACATAAGTACAACATCAAGTGCAAGCATTTCCATTAAATATCATAAACATCATCTACTAGTTGTTAAGGGGAGGAAAGAAAGACACAAAAAATTACATCCACCACAATTAGCAAAATTGCTGTAAAAGCTCTGCAATGTCTGCAAAGTGCTGATTAAAGGCCTCTTGAGATTTTTGAATATTCTCTAACTGCTGCCCTTGAGAAACCTGCAATGCTAGCACTTGATCGAGGACGTCCTTCATCTGACCTTGTTCACTTCGAAGCTCAGATAGCTACGAGGCAATGTCAACAGGAGCCACTGGAGCTCATTTTCATGACGGTTCATCCCCCTCGGAGGGTTGCATGGAAGAACCTTCCCCTAGATGAGGAGTGTCCCTCGACCCCGCCACTTGTTTACCCCTAGAACGCCATTGTGAAATATGGGAGGAGCTAAGAGTAATCGCATGAATACCCAGGGGTTGGTCAACTGGGGTTCGGCGGTCGGTAGGGAGCTTATGGACATTTTTTGAATGAAAAAGCTTGGTGAGAAAAATTCTGTAAAGTAGAACTTTGTCACGGTTGGCTTGGACTTTGGACGGATCAAATTTGAGAAAATTTTCCATGAAAATCCAACATGCATTTGCTTTACAGTCAGTTGAAATACACTCCATCTCGTATGCTCGACGATGGTTTACGTCGAACAAGTGGATATGGGGGTCCGCATTGGCATTAAGGAAAAGATAAAGTAGCTTATACTCATCCTTCAGCCAAGCTTGTTTCAATACACTACGGTCGGTCCGTTCCATGATTTCTATGACGACCTAATCCGTCTAGTTTATTTTGAGGTAATTTAGATACCAAAATTTAATATATTGTGAGCTTCAAAATAATTATATTTATCTATATAAGTTTTGTTTGTATAAAAAAAAAGAGAAAAGAGGAGAAAATCTCTAGAAGCCTAAAAAAAATGAAATGACATGAAAATGCCTCTCAGCCTAAGCTGAGAAGCTTTGGGAAAAAAATTACAGAGAGAGAGATATCAGCCACCAAAGAGGCGCGCAACGCGTGACACACCACCACCACCGTGCCTCCCACGTCCCACCTCCGTGACTGCTGGTGCAGCCTTTCCCACCCTTCCCTGCCGGCGACCACTTCCTTGGTGCAACCCCAACGTACGCTACTCCTTCTTCGTTTTGATTCCGCCATTGTTAGCAATTTTGAAGCTTTATAGCAAAGGTATTTTCTAAAATTGGTGGGTTTAAGTGCCAAATTGGAAGCTACCAAGGAAGAATCAAGATTTACAAAACAAGAACACCACGCTTAAAGCATTAAGAAGTCAGATTCAAAGATGGTCGAGCGTAGGGTTTTTGAATTTGGGGCTTTTGGCAGTTTATGGCGTGTTTGGCTTCAAGAGGTAGGATTTTGACTAATCTCAGTGGTTTGTGCTTAATTGTGTTGATTTTGATTATTAATATAAGAAATCCTAAATTTTTTTTGAGTAACTAAAGTTAAATCCTGATAACTTTAGGGCTAATCAATTTAGATTCATTGTGAGTGGAAGACACTTTGAGGTAGGAGTATGAATACAAACATTAAGGATTGGTAGCTTTATAAGTCGTAAATTAGAAAGTCAAGAAATGCTTAAAATGTGAAGTTAACCTCTGAATTTGATAGAGTTGGGCAAGGCAAGAAAAGCTAATCAATTTGATTGACTGTGTATATTGGAATTGGCCATATGAGAATTGGGCAAGGCATTGAAATGGCATTGATTTGATGAACTACGTGACCCAATTAACTTGTTAGTGTGCGGGTTAATAATGAAATTCATGAGTAATGGTAAATTTGGAGTTCATTGAGTTAGAATTCTAGGAGAATAAACGGAACTTAAAATCTGTAACTTAACCTTGGTGACTTGAAGATTTGAAGGTTTAAGTTCAAATTGTTAGGTTAAACTTAAATTGTGAGAGTTTTGATTGAATCACAAATTGAAGTCACGAGTTGATGAATTGAGTAAAAAGAACTTAGTGTTGGGAAATTTTCATATGATGGTGAAATAGAGGTCCCAGGAGAATTAATTAAACTAAGTGTCATGTGGATGGATGATTGGTAGATCAAATCCAAAGTAAAATTGGGAAACTTGGTGGGTTGTCGAAGCTTAATTAACGTACGGCTAGCCAATTTGGGCATTTAGGAAAGCGTTTGGAAAGAACCCAAGTGTTGGTTATAGTAAAGTTTCAAACTCTTGAAGATGGGTCAGAAAGTGGGAAATGCTATGAGTTCAAGTTAATTGTGATTAGCGAATTAACTTTAGAATTTAATGACAAGGTTTGAGTGATTTACCAAAATCTTAATGAGATCTTGAAGTGTCTGATTTAGTTTCATGTTAGTTTAACAAGATTGAACCAAGTTAATATTAGATTTAATTAATGAGTTAGCAAAGATAGAAAGGGGATTAATTCAATAATTACAACCAAAGGATTTGAGTTTTAAACTAAGGTTTGATTTGAATTGTACAAAACGACTAAAACTGAACCCAACCATGAGGAATTAATAAATGTTATAAATCACGAGTTGAGGATGTGGTCTATCTTAAAGATATGAGAACCGTGGCATAGAAACCATAATGGATTCAAATCTTACTAAGGGTGATGTACTAATTTCATAAAAGAAAAGATTAACTTACATTGTGAGTTTTATTAAGTGAATTAATTGTGATTATAATTACTCTTTGGCATAAATCAATGAGTGTAACTTAAATTATTTGAAATTAGAACATTTGGATAGTATGGTTAGTTCATGTATTTTGGGTTAAGTTCTTGAACTTGAAATAAACAAATGAGCTATAGATTCTTATTTATGACGAAAATGGTTATTTATAAATCAAAGTTCACATTTCTATGTTGGTATGAGCAAAGGTGGGAAATGGAGGGTTAATTTAAGAAATTAGTTAAACGACACATTGGAGATTAACGTAAAGGTGAAAGGAAATTCATGAAAATATATTTGAGACGTATGGATTTGAACTAGAAGAGGAACCAAGTCTTGATTAAATAATGAGTTATATAATGCTTGAAGATGTGATTGGAAAATCTATGATGGAAACCAATTGTGAATGTGGATATTACAAAAGCAAGTGAAATTTGAGAATTTATTTTGAGGTTGATATGAATTTGTGATGCATAAACAAGGAATTGGATAGAATCATGATAACATGGAAATGTCATAGACAAACATATGAATAGAGATTTATGTTTTGGTTTAGGATAGCAACCATTGAGTAAACATCAAGAAGTGGAATTACAAATTAAAACTTTACTCAAAGGACTTTGGACATTTTTTGATATTCTTCCTACATTCAGTGTTCACTTGTAAAATTTGTTTTGTAATTAAGTTGGTTTGATCAAAATTGGATGAATGTTGAAAACGTGACAAAGGTAGGCATAAAGTACATAAATAAAATTAGAGGTGAATTGTTCATATGCGAATAGAAAAAGTGACTCGAGATTTACAGGGTTAAACTAAGGAGATGTAACATATACAATGAACACTTTAGCTAATTGAATGGTGAACTGTAGTTCGAATTGAAATTTGAATGGATAAATCCAATAGATAACGAAATATAGAAACTTATGGAATATGAAAAAAGTTTATGGAAGTTTGTTTTAAATCATGATATTGCATTTTAAAGTGAGTTTCAACTTGATATCTATATACATGATGGGTGTATTCTTTTTAAATTGACGTGATCTTGTTTGCATTAACCTTGTGTTGGTATTTGGTAACACCAAAAGGAAAGATGTAAATTATGATAAATTGTATAAAGAAGTTTATGATGTATTTGTTTTGGAAAGAGAAACGGAATACTAAAGCAAAAATGTGATTTGGAAATTAAATGGGAAATTTGAATTTGGAATTGAAATGATGTTTCGTGGCAATGATTAGGAGAGGAACCATTTGTGGGTTGGACTCCTGAGTTATGAAAATAAATGTAATTACCAAATAATGAACTGTATGGATTGATGTTGTCACGCCCTAAACACCAGGGTCACGCGAAAGCCCACCAAACACCGTTTTCTGAAAATAAGATTTGCAGTTAGAAAATCATCAACTAAAAAATATAACATTTGGATAAAGGATTCCCAAAGTTCAACTCTCATAAACAATAAACATGCAATCTCATACGCGAATAAGTATATCGCCTCAAGGCGTGTAAAACTCGCAGTCTGAAACAGGCATCACATGTAAACTACATGTCACAAAAATAGGGAAAACTATAGCAAGTCTTCCATCACCACTGCGTCTAGGTCAACTCCACATGTTCACCTGAAAATGGTTTTACAACAAAATCCCACACCGTAAGCCGAAGCACAATAGAAAATAGACTACATAAAGTTGTAAAGCAGGTTATGCAATCATAATCACATAAGCTTAACCACATGAGCTAAAAGGTTTTCCTCTAAAAAACCATTAGTTCTTCATCATTGAAACTATACATGTCATCCTGATAGATTTCATGCCACAGTTAAGGAAAAGCAGTAAAAACGCAGTATTCTCCACTCGGGTCACACAACCGAGGAGAAGAGATAAAATGTAATCCTATGTACCGATTCTGCCACACAGACAAAGGTAACAACTATAAACTCATGTCCATTACCTTAGTCACCACTTAAGGCCTACTCGGTAATAACAAGTTCTATACGGAGTCACGACAACATAAACAACTCCACTTACAGAGGCAACCGACTTAGTTTACGGGTTCAAACCCCGAGGGCACTGAACCCGAGGGCACTATGCACCCACCAACCACTTAGTTTACGGGTTCACAACCCGAGGGCTCTAAGCACCCACCAACCTCGTTTATGGGGATTAACCCGAAGGTATGTAGGGACCTACTCTGTGCACGTTTTTGGACTTTCACCGTGGAGCAATAGAAGCCCAACTCAACACATCCACTTTCACGGTATATCTATGGATAACATTTAAAAATCACGTGTAAAACAATGTATACAGTACATGTATAAAACGAGATCCAATCCATCAACCATGGAGATCTACAAGCATGTAAAAACATGATTTTCATCAAAACATTTTAAAAGCTGAGACTCAACCCCAAGAGTTAGCTCCAAACCTTCAATGAAACACATTTTCCACAAAAACCGAACCCTTTTCCCAAAAGGAACCCAACCATTCACCCAAAAGGATCGCCAAACCACCCAAGGTAAACACCCAGCACTTCAGTCAACCGACCCTAACCCCCAATTGGCTGAAAACTCTCAGGAAAAGGAAAAAGCAAAACAGAACCATGCCAGTCGACTGACCTGGGAGGTTCAGTCAACTGACCTCCCCAAGAGATGATCCAGTCGACTGATCATGATGGTCTAGTCAACTGATCAAGCCTAGAAAATGTTTTTAGGCTATGGTTTTTGCTTCCAAACGTCAAATCAAGCCTCCAAACATCCTTATAACACCCTCGGACACTCGCACGTCCAAACCCCACACCAAAACCTCGAAAAAAAACTCTCGGAACACACTTCCATCCACCGAAACGATAAAAAATGATTTTTAAACCAAAAATCCGATTTAAACATAAATAACTTTTCATGCATTTTCAAACGGTAGATATGCATAAGATTACATGCAACACCCTTTAACAACATAACAGTCTAGGATTCTAACTCGGTGAGTTAAAAACTCGACGTCTCGATCCTTGTGCAAAACCAAGCTTCGTCGAAATGAAATTCCATTCGGATGGATGCATAGACCACGATGCCAACAACAAGGATCGGCAATTGGACCGTCAAAAACCAAGCCCCCGGGCCCTCGAAAAGTCAGAGAGAAGGTAGAGAGAAAAAGAAAAAAACTTAGCGAGTAAGTTTTGAAAATATCTTTTTGAAAATATCTAACTCTAGATATTTATTGGCCTTCAAAGTATCCTTTTTTTTGAATTTTTAAAATTCGAACCGTAACTCCCAACAACCCGAGAACCAACCCCGCATGGATATGTAAACTCAAACATGCATAAAAATATATATAAACACGAATAAACACGTCGAATATATATATATATATATAAAACTCAAAAAGAAACAAAACAGGGTCTCACAACTCTCCCCCTCTGAGAAATTTTACCCCCAAAATTCGCTACAAGATCACGAGGTAAACAGCTCCGGGTATCTAGCACACATCCCAAACTCAAGTTCCCACGTTACCTCTTCAACCCCGTGATGAAGCCATAGGACTTTGACATAAGCAATTGTTTTGCCTCTCAACACTTGCTCTTTCGTGTCTAGAATCTTTATTGGATGCTCCTCATATGTACCATCCTCATCAACCCGCAGCTCGGCCCATTCTAACACATGTGAAGGATCAGGCTCGTACCTCCGAAGCATAGAAACGTGGAACACGTTATGCACAGATGTTAACTGAGGTGGCAAAGCTAAACAATAAGCGACCTCTCCAACCCTGTCAAGAATCTCAAAAGGCTAAATGAAACGCGGTGATAACTTCCCACTATGACCAAACCTCATCAAATATCTATGTGGCGAGACCTTCAGAAACACATGATCTCCCACTACAAACCCCAAAGGCCTTCTCCTCTGATCTGCATAACTCTTCTGGCGGCTCTAAGCTGTCACTAGACGCTAGCGAATCACTGCAATCTTTTCCATCGTCTCCTGTACCAAGTCGGGTCCCAAGACTGTGGTCTCTCCCACATCTGTCCAACACACAGGTGACCTACACGGTTTACCACACAAAGCCTCATATGGTGCCATCCCAATATTGGACTGATAGCTGTTGTTATATGCAAACTTTGCCAAAGGTAGGTGATCCTCCCAAGAACCTTTAAAATCAAGTACACGTGCCCTCAACATATCCTCTAGAATCTGTATAGTTCTCTCTGACTGGCCATCTGTCTGGGGGTGAAAAGCTGTACTGAACATCAAGTTTGTCTCCAAAGCCTCCGAAGACTCTGCCAAAAGCGTGAGGTGAATCGCTGGTTTCGGTCAGAAACAATAGACACTGGCACTCTATGGAACCGAACTATCTCTCTGACATACAATCCACTCAGTCTATTCACCGAATCCTTCACGTGGATAGGGAGAAAGTGTGCAAACTTCGTCAACCTATCAACCACAACCCATATGGCATCATGTCCCCTAGGTGATCGAGGAAGTCCCGACACAAAGTCCATCGTGACGTTCTCCCACTTTTACTCTAATATCGGTAACGGCTCTAGCAATCCTGTCGGTTTCTTGTGTTCTGCCTTCATCTTCTGACAAGTAAGGCAGCAAGAAATAAACTGGATCACATCTCTCTTCATCCCTGTCCAACAAAACTGACGACGTATGTTATGATACATCTTCATGCCTCTTGGATGCACAACAAGGCAAGAATGATGACACTCACGTAGTATATCCGCACGACATGACTCTGGCACAAATAGTCTCCCAGCCAATCTCAAACTCTGATCTGAACCCACAACCCAACCTGCTGTATCCTCTCCACTAGCAACACGATTTCGTATCATCTGAGCTTCTTGATCCGTCTGCTGGACCTCTAGCACTCATGCAATCAAGGCAGGTCGCAAAACTATTGAGAATAAGGTGGCACCCGTCGCTATCTTCATGAGACACATATCAAACTCTCCGATCTCTCTAAGCATATCCCACTCACGTATAGCCACCGGTGCTAATGACCCATGATATCTCCTACTGAGAGCGTCAGCCACAACATTGGCCTTCCCTGGATGGTACTACAAGTCAAAATCATAATCCTCCAACAACTCCATCCATCGTCGTTGGCATATGTTTAGGTCTTTCTGCAAAAATAAGTATTTTAAACTCTTGTGATCGGAGAAAACCTTGAAGTGCTCACCATAAAGATAGTGACACCATGTCTTCAAAGCAAAGACCATGGCTGCCAACTCCAGATCGTGTGTCGGGTAATTCTTCTCATGCGTCTTCAACTATAGAGAACCATAGGCCACAACCTTACCTCCTTGCATCAGAACACTGCCTAAACCGTCATGTGATGCATCACAATACACTCTATACCCCAAGCCTCGCTTTGGGATAATCAACACTGGTGCGCTAGTCAACCTCGTCTTCAGCTCCTGGAATGCTGACTCACAGGACTCACTCCAAATGAACACAACTCCCTTCTGCGTCAGACGCATCATCGGCGCAGCATGTCTCGCAAAATCCTTCATAAACCGTCGATAATAACCTGCTAAACCCAGAAAACTGCGGATCTCAAAGACGTTCTTGGTCGCTCCCAACCTGTCACAGCATTTATCTTTAATGAATCCACTGCTACTCCATCTGTCGACACTACATGTCCAAGAAACCTCACCTCAGACATCCAAAACTCGCACTTCTCGAACTTCACATACAAGTGATGTTCTCTCAGAGTCTGTAGAATAATACGCAGATGGTCCTCATGTACCTCCCTAGTGGATGAGTAGATGAGAATGTCATCCACAAACATCACCACAAAATGATCCAAGTAAGGATGGAAGATCTGGTTCATCAAACTCATGAACGTAGTAGGAGCATTCGTCAGACCGAACGGTATGACCAGAAACTCATAGTGACCACAGCAAGTCCGGAAGGCGGTCTTCGCTATGTCCTCGTCCCTAATTATCAACTGGTGGTACCCTGATCTCAAGTCGATCTTGGAAAAGCAGCTCGACCACTTCAATTGATTTAACAAATCATCTATCCTAGGCATAGGATACTTGTTCTCTACTGTTACCTAATTCAGCTTCCGGTAGTCGATACACAATCGCAAGGATCCATCCTTCTTCTTGGCAAAAAGAGCAGGAGCTCCCCACG
>JAUMHN010403020.1:0-15580 GCA_032360265.1 Heliamphora ciliata
AGAATAGACGATTTGTTTGATCAATTGAAGGGGTCGAGCTGCTTCTCGAATATTGACTTGAGATCGGGTTACTACTAGTTGAGGATTAGGGATAAGGACATAGCAAAGACTGCCTTTCGGACTCGCTATGGTCACTACGAGTTTCTGGTTATGCTGTTCGGTCTGACGAACGCGCCAGCTGCGTTCATGAGTTTGATGAACCGGATCTTACACCAGTATTTGGACAGTTTTATGGGAGTGTTTGTGGATGATATTATGGTATATTCACCCACTAAAGAGGCACGTGAGGGTCACCTGTTCAATGTTCTGCAGACTTTGAGAGAGTATTGCCTGTACGCGAAGTTAGACAAGTGCAAGTTTTAGATGTTTGAGGTGAGATTCCTTAGACACGTTGTGTCGTCAGATGAGGTATCAGTGGATTCGTCGAAGACAGACGTTGTGACTGGTTGGGAGCGACTGAAGAGCGTCTTTGAGATTCGTAGTTTTCTAGGTCTAGCAGCGTACTATCGGCGGTTTGTGAAGGATTTTACGAGACTTACTGCACCGAAGACGTGTCTGACACGGAAGGGAGTTGTGTTTGTTTGGAGTGAGTCCTGTGAATCGACATTCCAGGAGCTGAAGACGAGGTTGACTAGCGCGCCAGTGTTGATCATTCTGGAGCAAGGCTTGGGATACACAGTATACTGTGATGCTTCACATGACGATTTAGGCTGTGTTTTGATGGAGGAGGGGAAGGTTGTAGCTTATTGTTCTCGACAACTGAAGACGCGCAAGAATAACAACCCGACACACGATCTGGAGTTGGCAAGCGTGGTCTTTGCCTTGAAGACATAGCGTCACTATCTTTGTGGTGAGCATTTCGAGGTTTTCTCCGATCACAAGAGCTTAAAATACTTCTTTTCGCAGAAGAATCTGAACTTGCACCAACGACGATGGATGGAGTTGTTAGAGGATTATGATTTTGATTTGTAGTATCATCCAGGGAAGGCCAATGTGGTGGCAGACGCTCTCAGTAAGAAATCCCATGGGTTGTTAGCTTCTGTAGCTATACGTGAGCAGGACATGCTTAGAGAAATTGGGTAGTTTGATCTATGTCTCGGGGAGACAATGAAGGGAGCCACTTTGTTTTCAGTAGTTACTCGGCCAGCGTTGATAGCACGTGTGCTAGAGGTTCTGTTGATGGACCAGGAGGCTTAGATGATACGAGATCGTGTTGCCAATTGAGAGGATACAACAGGATGGGTTATGGGTTCAGATCAGAGTCTGAGATTAGCAGGGAGGCTATTTGTGCCAGAGTCATGCCAGGAGGATATCTTATGTGAGTGTCATCATTCTCGCCTTGCAGTGCATCCTGGAGGCACGAAGATGTACCATGACCTACGACGTCAGTTTTGTTGGACGGGGATGAAGAGAGATGTGATTCAGTTTGTTTCTCAGTGCCTTACCTATCAGAAGGTCAAGGAGAAACACCAGAGACCGGTGGGCTTGTTGCAGCCGTTACCGATATCAGAGTGGAAGTGGGAATACATCACGATGGACTTTGTGTCAGGACTTTCTCGGTCAACTAGGGGACACGACGCCGTGTGGGTTGTGGTTGATAGATTGACAAAGTCTACACACTTTCTCCCCATCCGTGTGAAGGATTCAGTAGAGAGACTGAGTCAGTTGTATGTTAGAGAGATAGTCTGGTCTATTGTTTTTGACCGAGACCTGCACTTCACATCGCACTTTTGGCAGAGTCTTCAGAAGGCTTTGGGGACGAACTTGATGTTCAGTACTACTTTTCACCCCTAGACGAATGGCCAGTCTGCGAGGACTATACAGATTCTAGAGGACATGCTGAGAGCTTGTGTTCTAGATTTCAAAGGTTTGTGGGAGGATCATCTACCGTTGGCAGAGTTTGCATACAACATTAGTTATCAGTCCAGTATTGGAATGGCACCGTATGAGACTTTGTATGGTAGACCATGTAGGTCGCCCGTATGTTGAACAGATGTAGGAGACACCACAGTCTTGGAACCCGACATGGTGCGGGAGACGACAAAGAAGATTGTAGTGATTCGCCAGCGTCTAATCATAGCACAGAGCTGCCAGAAGAGTTATGCATCTCAGAAAAGAAGGCCTTTGGAGTTTGTAGTGGAGGACCATGTGTTTCTGAAGGTCTCGTCACGTAGAGGTTTGATGAGGTTTAGTCGTAGCTGGAAGCTATCGCCGCATTTCATCAGATCTTTTGAGATCCTTGACCGAGTTGGAGATGTTGCTTATCGTTTAGCTTGCCACCTCAGTTAGCATTTGTGCATAACGTGTTTCACGTTTCTATGCTACGGAGGTAAGAGCCTGATCCTTCTCATGTGTTAGATTGGGCTGAGCTGCAGGTTGATGAGGATGCTAGTTATGAGGAGCGTCCAGTGAGGATTCTTGATACAAAGGAGTAGGTGTTGCGGGGAAGAACAATTGCTTATGTCAAGGTCTTATGGCTTCATCACGGGATTGAAGAAGCGACATGGGAGCTCGAGTCTGGGATGCGTGCTAGATACCTTGTTGCGAATTTCGGGGGTAAAATTCCTTAAGGGGGAGAGTTGTGAGACCCAGACCCGTCTCTTTTTGAGAAATTTATATATGTTGATGTATTCTTTTTCTTATATGTATCTCTTGGTGTATAGTTAATGTTTTCAGTTGTAGAACAACATATTTTGTATAAGGGCTGTACGTGTTATGCATGCGGAGGTTCGGCTTGGTTGCCTTTTTTAGTTTTCTCTCCCAGCGTTGACCGCTCAAGTGGTGGGGAGTCCGCTTGAGCGGGGTGGGGGCAGGGAGTTGGTCCGAGAGGTGACCGCTCGACCGGTGCTTGGGCGCTCGAGCGGAGGGTTCTGGGCGTGAAAATGTATAAAGAGAACAAATATCTTTTTGGAGACTGAAAATATCTTTTTCAAGCAAATTTCTTTCTCTCCACCTTTTTTTCCTTCTCTCTAGCTTTTGGGGGGCCTGGGGCTTGGTTTTTTGCAGTCGGATAGCAGATCCTTGTTGTCAGCGACGTGGGCTTCACATCCATCCAAACGGATTCTCGTTCCGATGAGGTTGGATTTTGAGGCATCGAGCTTTTAGCTCTTTGAGGTAGGATTCTAGACCGATAGCTGTTAAAAGGGCGATATATGTGATTATACTTGCTTTCACCGGGTAGAAATGCTTTAAATGGGATTTTCATGTTTTAAACCTTGGTTTTGGGTAAATAGGGGGTTTTACGCATTTTCTTGATTTTTTACAAGAGTCGGGTGTGTTGACATCCGTGGTTTTCAAAAAGAGATTTAAAAACGAGATGTTGATGGATTTTGTAAAAATCATACTTTTTGGAGGTTTGGAGCCAATCTTTGGGGTTGAGTCTCAATTTTATGAAACTATGTTGTTATATGCTTGTAGATCTCCATGTGGATGAATTGGATCCTTTTATACATGCGATGTAAAACTGCTTTATGGGTTTTTAAATATTTTTCATAGCTGTACTGGGACAATGGGTGTGTTTGTGATGAGTTGGGCTTCCATTGCTTCTCGGTGTAAGTCCGAAAACGTGCGCAGAGTAGGTACTCAGTTCCTTCGGGTTAGTCCCCGTAAATTGAGGGTGGGCGCTCAGCTCCCTCCAGCACACGCCCCGTAAATTGAGTGGTTGGGTGCTTAGTACCCTCGTTCTCAGGTCCCGTAAACTAAGTGGTTGCATTGTCGTGACTCCGTATAGAGCTTGTCATTACCAAGTGGGCCTTCAGTGGTAACTAGGGTAATGGGCAAGAGTCTATAGCTGTTACCTATGTCTGTGTGGCAGAGCCGGTACATAGGATCTCATTTTACTGTGTTCTCCTCGGTTGTGTGATCCGAGTGGAGGAAAATTATTTTACTACTTTCCCTTAACTGTGGCATGATATCTGTGAGGATTATATGCATAGTCTGAAGAATGAAAACGTGGGTTTTATGAGATTAAAACCTTTTTGAGGCCTGTGTGGCTTGATGGAAAACTTGTGATTTTTTAGAGGAAAACCTTTTTTTTGGGCTCCTGTGGGTGAGCTTGTGTGTGTGTAATTGCATAGCCTGCTTTACAGTTTTACTGTCTTTTCCTATTAGGCTTCGGCTCACGGTGTGGGATTTTGTTGTAAAAATATTTTCAGGAGACCATGTGGAGTTGACCTAAAGGCTTGTGGTGATGGAGAGCTTGCTATAGTTTTCCTGTTTTGGTCTTGTACTTATACAAGTAATGCCTGTTTCAGAAGGCTAGTTTTTTACGTCTTTTGGCGATATATTTATTCATGTATGAGAATGCATGTTTTTCAGTTTATGAGAGTTAAACTGTAGGGATTTTATCCAATGTTGTACCTTATGGTTTTCCAACTATAAACCTTATTTTCATAAACGGTTTTGGTTGGCTTTTGTGTGACCCTGGGGTTTGGGGCGTGACAGTGTGTGTGCTATTCAAAGGGTTGAAACGAGATCCTGAGAAAACATATGTTATATGGATTGCGTGAACTGCATTATGGGACGAATAATACCAATTTCGAATTATTTTTAAGACTCGCGGGTTTCGCGATGTGAAAACCATTTTCAAATTGTTTTTCAAGGCTCTTGTGAGTCTAACATGGTTATTATCCTTGCTTTCCCTTACTTGTGAAATTGTTTTTAATGGTTTGAAAGAGAGTAAAAAAGTACATCTCGTTTTTCTAACATGCTTAGCTTATAGTGCATGCCTGTCTAATTTCTGCTGAGCCTTGGCTCACGATGTGGAATTTGAAATATTTTTCAGGTGCCGGTCGTGCGGGTTGATCTGAAAGTGCTAGAGAGGTGGAAGAGTTATAGTCTTCCTTTTTTGTTTCTATTTGTATCATTTACGCTTAATACATGTTTCTCGGCATTGGAGCCCTGTAATGTATGCCGTTTGGCGTTTATATACAATGTATGTATGATTTACTTTAAGAGTATATTCTCAGGTTGGGTGTATGTTTGGTTGTTTATGGGTGTTTCACATGGCCTGGAGTTTGGGACGTGACATAACCGATTTTCTTCAATAAAAAATACATCATACAAGTTCTCCTCAATTGGGTCATTCTCATTCCTATAAGATCATCATCAAACTGAGGGCTAAAATTCCACGTTTTTTGTGACGTTTCGTTGTATTTAATATGAAGAAGGAGGCACAAGATAACAAAAAGGCAAGGAGCCAACTAGGGATAAAAGAAGAAGCAAACATGTTTTGGTAAAGTCACTGAAAAATTTGAGAAATAGACCACGGAGGCACACACCCCTCAAGTTTCTTTCAAGAAAAAAAGAAGAGAAATTAGGAATTGACCTCAACACGCTCATTTAAAATTTCTAATGCCAATGACGTGCCCTTGTCATAGAAGATTCTGTAAATTTTGTAGATGTAATTATCTTGCCGTCAAAATATGAATTAGTAAATTACATGAAAGAAAGTAAATGTCTTTTTCTTGGAAAAAGAATTGTCCCCACATAGGAAATTTATAAAACTTTTTTTCTGAATATAAATGGAGACATTTCAAATAAATTAAATTTAATAAGTGATAAAAGAGAGTTGATCTATGCACTAGAGTGCACATGCGCGTGGCGCGGGCCAAGGGAGTAAAGTGGCACTTTAATGGCGCATGTAGCACTTTGACACGTGGCACGTGCGCGTGTGATTACGATCAAATAGAGATGTATTTTAACTCAGTGCTGGATAAAAGCACTGGATTATTTTTTTTTTAATGTTAGAAATATGTTAAATTCAAATATATTTTACCAACAGTCATTAACAGTTTTTAACTGCCATTTAGAAAAGATGTAATCTGAAAGGGTGTAACCCTTGATTTTGTTTTTATGATGTTCATAAATACAAGAGTTGTTCATTAGGATTGAACTCACTTTCTTCCCTTTTTTTATCCTTCTTCCTTCTCAGTTTA
Organism: Heliamphora ciliata; assembly: GCA_032360265.1. Lineage (NCBI taxonomy): Eukaryota > Viridiplantae > Streptophyta > Magnoliopsida > Ericales > Sarraceniaceae > Heliamphora > Heliamphora ciliata. The sequence continues at coordinate 5,937 of JAUMHN010403020.1, forward strand.
TAGAGAAATTCTTGGATTTCTACAGATTTGCTTTTTGTAGGATCTAAGGCTTTTTTGTATCTATTGGGGCAAAGTGCCAAGATCCTAAGATTATGTCTATGATTTTAGTCAAAAAAATTCAGACAGGTAAAAATCGAATCAGGCTTCATATTAAAATTTTTGATATCGAACAATCAAAATAAAATTCGGTAATACTCCCAAAGTTAATTTTAGGATTATACCATTCGAAATCAGGTTGGATGATTTCGGTTGTTACAACAATTTTCAGTCAACGATCCACCGCAGTTTTTAACTTCTAGTCAAATCTCTTACACAAACCTTCTACTATATTCCTGAATGCAAAACACGAACAAAGTGTGGGTTTTAATCTATCGTGTTATTCAAAACGTTCTTAATTAGGTTTAAGATTTTCAAATAACATGAAAACCCTAGCTACCTAATCACTGACTGAATAATATGAATTAGGTCGTCAAGTTTTATAACAACATATAAATAGGTTACAACAGAGACCTATGGAGTAAATAAGATATGAGCTTCCAATATAATTATGAAATCCTGCCTCAATCCAAAAGTAATTTCATAAAAATATAAATTATAATTCATTCCATTTAAAAATTATAATTGCACTCTAAGCCTTATTCTCAAAATCGTAGTATTCGAGCTCGTGTTATTAAATGCTTAATTATTTTCACACGTTTAGATTACAGATACCTACTAATTAAATTAAATTACTAACAATTATATTTAATCGGTTTCTTTAAAAATTCATTAAGTCCTTCTACTTAACTTATTTGACTGTTGAATTATAAAATTCACCACCAGGGTTTGGCTCGGTTAAAATTTAGAAGCTTTTTTAAGGGGTATCAACAATCCCGATTATTCGAGATGCAAATTTCGTCAATAATTAATATCCACTATATAATTAATATCGTTATTCAACTCACCAGGATTATAGATCCGTACAAGATCGCATCCTCTATTGAATAAAAGCAACAAATATTAAATATACGCAAATAATAATTATTTTGAGATTAAGAGTATAAGCACTCATAATAATCATGGATGCAAATTAATTTATAAAGTCATTATAAAATTAATTTCTCCAACTTGGTCATGTTCAATACACACAATGTGTACTAACACAATGAGTCGGAACAATTGTCGAAACAATTACCATTCTCCGTAATCAAGACAGATCTACTAAAATATTATGCTGCAGCCATACTGATGGTGTGTCCAATTCCATCTAAACTGTAAATCGAAAACTTATATTCTATAAGAACCGATAATTTGGTCTTCTGTGTGTAAGCTGAACTCTATACACCAGATTAAATACTATATAGAATAAAAATACTTATGCACAATATTAAATAAATAATAAAATACATGCATTACTCATTAAGATTATCATAAAATAAAAAAACTAATTTTATTTAAAAATAAAATAAAATACTAAAATTAAAATCATGATTTTTAGTATACAACCCTAACAATCTCCCACTTATACTCAAAATCATGCTGTCATACATATGACTCCTATGCACTTTATATGACTATCAAAAGTTTTAACTGGTAATTTTTTTGTAAAAAGATCTGCAATGTTGTCTCCTGATACAATCTTAGTCATAGCAACATCACTCATCTGTACAATCTCTTGTATCGGGTGGTATTTACACTCGATGTGCTTTCCTTTCTTGTGGACTCTTCATTCCTTCAAGTTGACAACCGCTTTGCTATTGTCACAATAAAGTGTAATAGCCGACTGCACTGAAGGCACCACATCCAGATCTAACAAAAAGTTCCTAAGCCAAACGGCCTTCTTAGCTGCTTCAGAAGCTGCGACGTACTTGACCTCCATAGTGAAATCAGTAATGCAAGATTGCTTAATACTCCTCTAACTTATGACTCCACCTCCCAAGGTAAACACATATCCCGAGGTAGACATTCGAGAATCCTCATCTGACTAAAAATTTGAGTCTGTATACCTTTACATACTCAAATCCTTCTTTTTTTGCAAAAATAAGGCTCATCTTTTGTTTATCTTCTTAAGTTAGCAGTAATGTGACAAGAAAACTCTTTGGAAAGTTAGGTTTTTTTGATTTTTTTGCTGCTTTAACAATCTTCTGTGGAGCAACATTTTCTTTCACCTGGATTGGGACTAGATTGGGTTTTTGGGCTTGGACCTGTTTTAGATTGGGTTGTTAGGCTTGGACTGGATTGGTTTGTTGGGCTTGGACTGGATTGGTTTGTTGGTTTGTTGGACTAGTTGTTGGTTTGTACTTATTGTTGGTCTCTATTTTTATTTGTATTTCTCTTCCTTCCCCTTCTCGATTAATACTAAAATTCGAAAAGCTTTTTATCTGTCCTTTCCTTCATTTTGATTCTTGCAACCATAGAAGATGGAGTTACTTCAGTTTTTTCTTTTGCTTGTTCTTTCTCTTGCTCAAGAGCTTCTTTTGCTTGTTTTGTTGCCTCAATTAGTTGTTCCTTCTCTATTTCTTACAACCATTGAAGATGGAGTTGCTTCAATTATTTCTTTTGCTTGTTCTTTCTCTTACTCAAGAGCTTTCAATATTTCTTTCAACTTCTCGATTGTCGGTTGCTCTGAAACATTATGTGTAATTTCATACACTGAAATCTCTATCATTTGGTCAACCAACCTTTCTTTCTCTTATTCCACCTCTGCTATCTTTTTTTGTTTTTATTTCTCAAGCGCTGTGATAGTTTCTTACCGTGTAAATTCTTGTGTTGTTCAGTGCACAGAAAGTTCAACAATTTGATCGAGCAACTTCTGATTTTCCACCTCTGCTATCTTTTTTTGTTTTTCTTTCTCAAGCGCTATGATAGTTTCTTACCGTGTAAATTCTTGTGTTGTTCAATGCACAGAAAGTTCAACAATTTGATCGAGCAACTTCTGATTTTCTGTTTGGAGCTCTTCTGTTTTTGTTTTCACTTCAGCAAACTCCTTTTCTTCATTAAAGTTTTGTGTTACTTGGTGGCAGATAGTTCTTCAATTTGTTCAACCAATTTCTTGTTTTCTTCATGAATCGTTCAATTGCTTCTTTTATCTTTTCATTCTCAGATATCTTTTCTTTCAAATCTTTCTTCATCTTCTTTATATTTTGAATTGAAGCTTCATTTATTTCCAGAATATCTTTCAACATGCTAATTGTATATGTGTTTTCCAATACGGTGATTGAGGCTGCTTTGTCATTCAACTGTTCCCTCAATTTCTTATTTTTTATTGTCAGCATTGCATTTTCTGCTCTTAAAGAGTCCAATATATTTTTTTCAACATCTCCAATTTTATGTCCTTCAACCACTCCTTCCTCAGCTATGAAGTCACCATGTCCTTTAACCTCATCGTCAAATTATTTTTCTTCCTCGAATTTAATAAACACAAAAAGTTCATTTTCTTCCGTCGTTAGTTAGATAATTAAAGCGAGCACCTGAATCATGAATGCAAAGTTAGCTATAAAACAAGAAGATAAATTATCTATTAATAATAGACAGATACAGATAAGTTTATCTGTAAAGAAATTATAACACAAATAAATTTATCTGTATCAGTACTTATTAATAATAGAAAGATACAGATAAATTTATATATAAAACAATTATAACACAGATAAATTTATCTGTATTAAAACTTGTGCAAGACGTTTTCATGTTTGATTAAACAAATAAATTTATCTATTCATTATTTGTGCATATTGAAAGAAAAATCGATAAATTTATCTGTATTATTTATACATGATGAAAAAGGTACATATACATTTATCTGTTCAATAAAAATGCTTTAAATGTGCTTTTTTAAAAGATAGATAATTTATTTGTTAATCACTTTTGTCTATTTAAAGGAATCGATAAATCTATCTATTGGTAGTTTTGCTTACTTAAAAGAACAGATAAATTTATTTGTATAATCAATTGTGGCTATTTAAAGTTATTTTTACCTAATTTGCAACAAGATTTTTTAGTTCTAAATTATTTAAAGCAAAATCCAACTGTCCCAACCTCCATTTTAACATTCTTGAGAATTGATGTGTTGTTTCAATCTCTATAAGTGTGTTGTGCTCACATATCTAATACTACGTAAAGATAAATATGTATTAGTTTCATGTAAATGAAGGGCATTCAATAATATAATAGCAAGAGATTTGAAAGGTATACCAATAGAGCAATAACACATCCAGTAACTGTCTCCGATTTGTCACATTTCTTGTAAAGCGAGGAAATCAAACAGTCCTTTATTGCTAAAGACTAAACATATTTCGTCATGTCTTTCACACTTTCGACGTATTCAATGAAAATTCAGCTCAATGTTGGACCGGTTGTTGGAAAAAAAAGTGTCACACAAAGGTACAGTGTGAGCAGTCTTGCAACATCTAAACAGTCGTTTTTCTTTTTCCCCTTTAGTGCTTCAGTAAACTGGTTCTTCAGATCACTTGCTGTCTTCCTCGGTTGTTTTAGGAACCTTCTTTGAATGAACTTACTCTGGGGCTTTGTCGTATGTATTGATAGATTTATTATTGTTTGCCCAGATTTAATTCTAAAGATTAAACAGATATCTTTATCTGTAAAGCTCATTGTTTTTTGTCTAAATTTAAACTGACCTTTTCCCCGGATATATCTTCTTATTATCAAAAGAACATCATCATTAAACTTCTTGGCACCTTGCTCCTGAACCTTGTTGATAACAACATATTCAATCAAAATCCAAAAAGGTGTTTTCTTCAGTTCTGTTACTTGCTGGTCAGTGAAATTTACATTCTTCAACAGTCTCATAGTAGCAAGAATGTTAGAGCGGTATTGTGGAACATAGTTCTCTTTCAGTTAGGGATTAGATTCTTCTTTTTTTGGTGATACATTTTCAATCTTTGCTTTTTTAGGACTCTCTTTCTCTGTGGTATTTTCAATGACTCCCTTTCCTCGTATTTTTTTCATTACTGAAGTATATAAATTTATATGTTTCAATTGAAGAAAACAAACACTACATATTTGTCTAAACGAAACATAAAACATATATGTTTATCTACTGTAAATAAGCATGTTTTAAATAAGACAGATAAATTTATATATTTTAAATAAACATATTTTAAATAAGATAGATAAATTTATCTGTTAAACAAGAACACATCAAACGTTACTTCAATATGACATATAAATTTATCTGTAAATTTTAAATCATGTAAATAAATTTATTTGTACACTTTCAATGTGCTATCAAACATACAGATAAATTTATATGTGTACTATAAATATACTTTCAAATGCACAAATAAATATATCTGTTGAGAACAGCTACATGCTATCAACGATACAGATAGATTTATCTGTGTACATTAAATGTGCTTACAAATGCACAAATAAATTTATCTGTGCATTCAATTTACTTCACATGTTCCCTAAATAAAATAAATAAATTTATCTGTGGACTTTTTACATACTGTTAATGATGCAAATAAATTTATCTGTACATTTTAAATGTTCCTTCAATTGCACAAATAAATTTATTTGTTCATTTACATAACTTTTCATGTTTTCAAACAAGACAGATAAATTTATTTGTGCCATTTCAACATTCTTTCAACCGTATAGGTAAATTTATTTGTGAACCTTTTCCATACTGCTAACGATACAGATAAATTTATCTGTGTCATTTCAACGTTCTTTTAATCGTATAGATAAATTTATTTATTGACCTTTTACATGCTATTAACGATACAGATAAATTTATCTGTACATTTTAAATATGCTTTCAAATGCACAGATAAACTTATATGTTTAATTACATTACTTCACACGTTCCTTAAACACGACAGATAAACTTATCTGTTTAGTCACAACACTAAATACGTGTTTATCTTTCTGTTTTGAATAACAAATCGTTTTAATAGGTTAGGTATAGTGAGGAATGCGTGGTTATCACTTGAATTTTTAATTGAATACGTGTTTATCACTTGAATCGATAAAAAGTTATGATAAAATAAAAAAAAATCACAGATAAATTCGTTTTCATTATAAAAGTGTACAAAGTTAAAATATCGATACTGAGAAACGAGTAAAAACAAATACGTGTTTACCAGTTTAATACGTGGTTATCACTTGAATTTAGTGAAATACGTGTTTACCAGTTTAATGAATAAAAATTTATGAAGAAATAAAGAACAAATCACAGATAAATTCGTTCTCATTGAAAAAGTGAATAAATCACAAATAATATCGTTCTCATTGAAGAAGTAAACAAATATGAAATACGTAAACTGAAAAATCAGTAGAAAATCTAACCTTAACGACGCGATTTGATTAAGTCGATTTCAGGTTTGAGTAGAAATCCTAGCTTTGCAACGAATGAGATTCTGTCTTTTCGAAATGCAAATGAGTTGAGCTGAGTGCGATTTTTGCTTCGAATGTGAAATGAGAGGTAGGGAATAGAACCTTTGTGTATCGTGCAAGGTAACATGCAGAACGTGGTTAGGAATAGTTTCGAGAGAACGCAAATATTTTAACGCTGTTAGACCTTGCGCATTAAAATATTAGTTGATAGGCGTAATCTTTATTTATGATGTATATATGGGCCTTTGGCTGAAACTCCCTTTTAATTTTAGGGTTTATGTGTTGTGTGTAGTTCAGTAGTTGTGTAACTATACAAGGGTTAATAAGTAAATTCCTTGTATTCATTTTATCAGTTCAGTTGGGTTAAAATCGTATATTTTTCTAAAAACCTAGAAATTAAACTATTTGTAATGATTCTTAAGTTTTATTAACTGGGACCAATCCGTTTAAAATTATAACCAATTTAAATTGTCTCGTTCGGTCCGGATTACCGGTTCACCGAGTTTTTTTGAACTGCCTTAACATAAATACTGCATAAGTAATCGCGAAGACTGTGTTGGGTAAAATTCTGAAAATTAACCACCACCTGTTGATTTAACAAATGCCAAAATTCCAACTGTATGTAGCAAAATAAATACAACAACTGATAAATAAAAAAATTTGGGAAAACTAGAAACAAAATTTTGTAAAATCATTTTGTCTAAACAGAAAATTAAAATAAGTAGATGCAGATAATAATAACCAAAACTGATAAACAGTTTTATAAAACATTTTGTAAAAGGTAATAAAAATGAAAAAAAGCAAAAATTCAAAACTAGATACATAACAGGTTTTTGTAAAACAAAATCGTTTTTAAAGTAGCAAGTTAAAAAACAGAACACAATTTTAATAGTAGAGACATAACAAAACAGAAAACCACAAACGAAAATAGAATTAAACGGTAATTCTAAAACCAAAATAGAACTGGCTTACAGAACCAATGAAGAACCACGAAGAACAGAACGGATGCTGAACAGTGTGATCGAGTTCTACATTGGACGTTGTATCCTTAAGACAGATTGCGCCCCGCATCGGTGCTTGCGTTTGAACGGACGTTTGTCTCTAGGATGAAGCAATTGCTGAGTGCAGATGTAGCACTGCAGTTTGCACACACAATGAATTGTGTTATGTTTGAGCTTTCTCGGAGATGATGATATAATATGTATGAAGCAGAATGTCTATAACAGAGGGCCAAAAAATAGATATTTGAAATGGGTGTGCATTAGCTTTTTTATAGACGTAGAAGGTGACAGTTCGGTTTAAACCGAACGACACTTGTTCGGCCTAGCTGTTGGACTGCCCAAAAGATGCGAACCGTTTGACTTCCAACAGTCTAACTCCTACAGTCCCGAATCATCAAACGGTTCTGTTAGGTAACTTTAAATTTAAAATTTAATTAAATTTTAAATAAATAAATTTTTTATAAAAAGATAAGGGTTGACTACAACCTGCAACCCACGGCCCACGGGCTTGGACCTAGACCCGAGCTCAAGCTCGAGACGGACCAGCTCGATACGGTCGACCGATTGGTTAGACAGGGGAGCAACGGCGCGTGTGGGGGTTAAGTCGAATCCACCTGTGACAACCGGTACTTAAATAATAAAAGAAGGAATAAAAAGTAATTAGTTTATACAAAGATCCAAAATTTAATTCCTAATAAAATCTTATATTTAATTTTAAAACAAATGTCCAAAAATTTACATTAATTAAAATTTTTCAATAGTTAAAAATTGAGAAAAAAAAATTATATAGTTAAAAAATTTTCATCCAAATTCTAATTGCACAATAATTTTTAAAATAATATTAAAAATTTATCTCAAGTTTTTGAAAAATTTTCAAATTAAAAAATTTACTTCAAATATTTTACGACGTATAAATTATGAGCCACCGTTCCTTGTCTATGCCTATAAATACCTAGTAGCTTCAGCCTTATACGCACAAAAAATTGAAACGATAGATTGATAAAGGTGTTGGGAGAAATACAACGCCACAATATATACATGCTCGGTGATCTAGAAAATACATCTTTATTAACTTTCAACAATTATAATAAATCGAATTTACAGAAATGAAATTGTAGAAAATAATATGAACAGAATATGCAAACCGAGTCCTACAAATGCAGTTTCCTTAAGAATGATTCGCCGCCTACCGAGGGTGTTGTAGGTTTTCCACCGGCGTCACTCTCTTAGGATAAAACGGCTGACACAATCGTTGGAACACTACCAAGGATCGGCTACGAACGTACCTTGTCTGTCTTTCTCTCTCACTCACAGAACTTGCAACCAGAATATGTATTCTTGTATCTCACCTCTTCACCTTACCTCTGTCTTTTCTGCACAGAAAATCAGAAAGGCAGAAAAGCCTGGCTTTATATAGGCTTTCTTTCTTGAAGGTGTTACAAAAGAATCAATAGCCAATGAATAGTATTGATTTTCATAATTCAATTGCCAATTGAATGGCCAATTCAATTGCAATTGAATTCTACTATTGAATTCTAGAATTCACTGGCTAATTGAATTCACAAATTCCAACAATCCCCCACATGAATGAAATTGGCGGGAGTAAAAACCCATATTACAAAGCTGACTGTAAGAGAGATAGACAACTGAAAGTCCCTCCATAGGATAGGTAGCGGTTAGCGTTGAACCTTCCCTTGTGAGAACCTATCGAATTTACCGGCAAACAAGTGGGCGGTGCCGCCTTAAACTGTGTCACCTTAGCAGTAAACCGAGAAAATAGGCTTTACACAACAACTTTCATAACGAAGTTTTCGTTCTCACGGTTGTGTTCGTTTTGGCCATGAAACACACTTCCTGATTTTGCAAGTATTTTCTTGAGAATTTTGCCTTGTCAAATTCTCAAAGAAGCGGCCCCACTTCATACTCACATAGGTGACTTTTATTCAATAGTATTTCTCTATACTAGCCAGGCTCACCAGTAAAACTCATTAAAAGCTAATGCTTAACCTTAAATCACCGCTGCATCATAGGAATATGTAAGAGTTCTCAAACTCTATGGTGATTATCCGAGGTATATGCAATTAGGTTGTCCTATTGAACCTAGATCTTGGGATCTCCAATCAGCTAGGTTGGATTTTCCTTCACGATACCTTTTTATGTTACAGACTTTAATCCCATTCCCATCGATACTCTTTCAACTAACTCTCTAGTTAACCCTTTGGTTAGTGGATCCGCAATATTGTCCTTTGACTTTACATAGTCAACAGTGACAACCCCACTTGAGAGTAGTTTTCTAATGGTATT
>JAUMHN010403031.1:0-15574 GCA_032360265.1 Heliamphora ciliata
AACTTTGTGACTTTAAACTAATACTAGACTTAGCCCATCCCCATTCTTGTGTTCAAGAAAACTATAAGTTTTGTTTGGCTCTTCTCCTGGGAGTTTGGTTCAGAAATTTTCTTTCATATTAGGTTCGGGAACGCAAGTTATTACATGATGGGTACTTGTTAAATTTAGAACACGTAATGATACCTTTGCGACGAAAGCATTATATTAATAGATGCATTTGGTTGTACGTTCTATATCTCTTGATCATAGCAAACTATCCAAGTCTTGTATTTCATTCCATGACACAAAGTCTTAATAAAATAAGTCATTATTTTTATAGACCCAAGCACAAGTCTATGTACGCCATATACATAAAACTTCATCTCTTATGCATGCATGCAATTGTATACAAAACTGAGTCCAAATCATGCCTCTTTTTATAGCAAAAAAACATAAAGCAATGGTAATAAATCAGTGAATAGTAGGAATTGTGGAGCACAACATGTAAGGACCCGGTTCAAACCCTAGTATTAGCAACGTTAGCCCATGAGATCTTAGGTAGCAAAAATCTTAGAAACCTTGTTAAACCCAAAATCTTAATTCGATCTAAAAATCTTAGAAGACTTATCACTCAAGAGGCAAACCCTAATCCCCAGAGAAAACTCCTAATATCCTAAAATGAGTAATTATTATGAAACATTACATTTAAAATTAGAAATTCTCATAAAATTCATAAAATGACTATTTTGTCCCTAGTACATTAAAAAATCTTAAAAACTCAAAATTTAATACATGAACTCCTGAAATTAAATATTTAAATATAAATAAGAAGCAAAAATAAAATTACAACAAAAATGATAAAAAAAACCCTCTTGCGGCCGGCTCTACCTAGGAGTTAGTGCTAAAAAGTCACTTTTTGTATTAGAAGCTTAAATTGAGAAAAGCTGTACAAATTAAATCTCATTACGTCCCAAGATTATTCAAACAAGTAATATTAATAATATAATATTTTAAGATAAAAAAAGTAAATAAATTATTATTAAAGTTCTTACACACCTAAATAAGTCAAAAAATTACATCTTGTCAAATTAGTTAAAATTGGATTAATTACCTACACCTAATTAATCAATTGTTATTAAAATTTTAATAAATCATGAAAAGACAAAAATAATCATAAACTTACTAAAATAATTTGTTTTAATAGGTAGGGATGTCAAAAAAATACACCAAATTAATTTTTGAAGTGTTTTCTTGGACAATACGGTACCAATACCTCACTTAAACATTAAATTAATGCAAAATCATATTTTTGGTCTGCCCCAAATAGCCTAGCAAACTTCCCACGTGCGAAGTTTGAATGAAAATTTCTTAATTAGAGCAAAGAATTACATGCAACCAATCAAAATTAAGAAAAATAAGAAAAAGGTCTTACACCTCATTATAGATAACCACTCGCACTTCTTCCATAAAATGGAGCCTTAGCCACCACTCCACCTCCACCATTTTCGGCCAAAGAGAGAGAGAGAGAGACCAAATTTTGTGTGCTCTTGAGTGTTTTTCAAAGTTTGGTGAGAAAAGAAGAAAGAAAGAAGTAGAAAAAGGAAGAAGGATCTAAGGAGAAGCTAGAAGCTCTTTCAAAGTTAAGTCCTAGTCAACCTTCCACCATCATCTAATATTTCTATGGTAAGAAAACACTTTAAAACTCTGGTGAAACTCACCCAAAATTTATGAAATTAATGACTTTCCCAATATACTCATGAAATATCGAACTGAATTTCATGGTTTGAGGTGTCGAGTTTTTAACTCACCGAGGTAGGATTCTAGATCATACTGCGATATAAGGGTGCTACGTGTAATCGTGTGTGTCTTGAACGGTTAGATTGCTATAGATCTGAGTTTGTTTCAAGTTGGGTTTTGGGTTTAAATCTATTTTTTGGCGATTTCAGTGGATAGAATTGGGTATCGGGTGTTTCTTTTGAGGTCTTGGTGTTAGGCCTTGGCATGTGTATGTCCGGAAATGTTGGAGGGGTGTTTGGAGGCTTCGATTCGAGGCTTAGAGGTTGAAATCGTATCTTAAAAATAGTTTCTGTGCTTGGTCAGTCCACTGAACTCATAGGTTCTTAGTCGACTGGATCATAGTTCTTGGGGTTCAGTCGACTGGACCTTGAGGATCAGTCGACTGGACCATGTGTTTTGGGCGTTCTGGACTTTTCTAGTGTGTTTTTCAGTCGACTGGGGGTTGGGTCCAGTCGACTGAAATTCTGTTGGGTTCTTGGGTTTCCAATTAGTTTTCAATGGTATTCGATTGGTTGATTATGGGGTTAGTCAATTGAAATACTGTTGGATACCTTTTGGGGTTTGGTTGGTCAGGTTGTGGCTTTGGGAGTCGTGTCGTGGCTTTAGGGATTCGTTTAGGTGTCGTCCTCGGGGATGACGGGCATGGTTAAATGCGGGTTATCGGGGCACGATTGTGTGCGTGCTGGTTATGTGCGGACGTGTGGGTCCGTGCAGGTCCGTGCTTTGGTTTAAAGGTGGGTCTTGTTGAGAACCGTTCTGTAGGAGGTTCGAGTGTTGGCCTCCAGGTTAGATGTTGGTTGTCCTGGTGTGTGGACGAGTCATTCGGTTAACTGAATGTCGATTTGTTTTGACGGGTGGCGTCGTGATGTATTGTTATACATGGTTATGCGCATTTATAATTATTTATTTATGTACGAATTATGTTAGTGGATTACATAATTTTGGTATCGTTACGTGTACCGTAGTTGCATATTTTAAAACTTAGATATTTTATAGGTATGGTTATGTGGAATATGAGGAATGGATGCATGTGATGTATGTGGCATGAGTTGCAAATGTTATGTGAGTCGCGTGTGTAGCATGTGGCGTGATTTGTAGAACGTATTGATAGTACGTGATTTTATGCATTTAAATCATGGCTAGGTTATGCATAGGTGTATGGAATGAGATAGATGAACATGTGGTTCTGAAAATATTAGCTCTGGCTGACGGTGTGTTTGATATGGCTGCGGTCCTTTGGTGAAAGTCTGTAAATGTGTATTCGATAGGGCTGCAGTCCTTCGGTCATAGTCCAAGAAGGTTAGGGCTGAGGTCCTTCGGTTAAAGTCCGTAGAGGTGTGTTCGGTAGGGCTGAGGTCCTTCTGTTAAAGTTCATAAAGGTACATTGACGGGTTGCGTCCGTTGTGTGTGTTGCATAGGTTGTGTGCGTTACATTGACGGGGACTGCGGTCCTACGGTGAAAGTCCGTGAAGATGTGTGTGTTGCATGAGTTGCATGCATTGTGTGTTTTGCACGGGTTGCGTGCATTGCGTGTGTTGCACGGGTTGTGTGCGTTACATTGATGAGGGTTACGATCTTACGGTGAAAGTTCGTGAAGATGTGTGTGTTGCATGGGTTGCGTGCGTTGTATGTGTTGCACGAGTTGCATGTGTTGCGTGTGTTGCACGGGTTGTGTGCGTTGTATAAACGAGGGCTATGGTCCTTCGGTGAAAGTCTGAGAAGGTACATGGATTGCATGAACTGCATTGTGGGACGGATAAAACCAATTTCAAATTATTTTTAGGAGTCGTGTGAATCGCGATCTAAAAATCCTTTTTCAACTATTTTCAAGGCTCCTGTGAGTGAGTCAAAAGATGGTTTATATCCTCGCTTTTTCGTTTGCATGTGAAAATTGATTTTAAGGCTTGAAAGAGAGTCTAAAACTATACCTCGTTTTCCTAGCATGTTTAGCTTATACTGTATGCCTGTCTAGTTTCTGTTGCGCTTTGGCTCACGGTGTGGGATTTGATTTTCTTCAGGTACCAGTCACGCAGGTTGATCTGGAGGTGCTGTAGAGGTGGAAGAGCTATAGTCTTCCTTTTTGTTCTTTTGTTACATGTATGTAGTAACATGTTTTCCCGGTGTTGGAACCGTGTAATATATGCCGTTTGGCGATTATATACAATGCATGTATGGCTTTATTTGAGAGTATATTCTCGGGTTAATTGTTTGTGGGTGTTTCATGTGGACCGAAATTTGGAGCGTGACAGTTTGGTATTAGAGCTCTAGGTTCGAATACCTAAGAGCCATGGAAAGAGGTTGCATCACCATGTGAGGTTGATTGCGTGTGCTTAGTTACATGTGTTTAGATGCTTTGATAACATGAACCTTTCAGCATGTTAGATATGTGAATGATGTGTATGTGTGAGCATGTGGGTTGAATCTTAGGAGTTATAATGTTGCCTTTGGGCGTTTGGATTAACAAACGTGGGAGCCTAGTTAGAAACGCGTTTAGCTGACGTGATTTCTAGCAAAAAATTTGAGTAGGTTATTCAGATAGATGTGTCATTCTTGTTGGTTCTCCTCGGTATGTCGGGTTTTGTTTAGCATGAACCTATGTGCTTATGTGTTAGCATGCTTATGTGGTTTATGCTTAAGTGCTGCATCTTATGTTTTGTCTCTTTCATATTGACATGATGTCTGCGAGACGAGGGTGAGGCCGTGCTCGAGGCCATGGCCATGGTGTTGGCCAAGGGGATGTTCCTATCCCTGATGCTGGGGATGCAAATGCTCCCCTAGGACCGATGGACGCGATAAGGTTGTTGCGTGTGTTGGTGGGTTCCATCTAGCAGTTGGTTGGAGGTGAGATCGTTAGGGAGAGAGAGGGAGTGCCTGAGGCGAGGGCTACAGTAGTGATGCAAGAGTTCAGGCGCATGGATCCGCCTATCTTTGCTGGAGATCCAGATCCTATTGTGGCGACAGAGTGGCTTGAGTTGGTGACTCGGATCCTGGACACGTTGCAGATTGCGGATGATGAGTTACGGGTTTTTTTTGCCGCCTTTCAGCTGAGAGGTAATGCTCACGCGTGGTGGAGATATACCAGGACCACAGTAGAGGTCACATGGGCAGCCTTTACAGGTGTGTTTCTAGAGAAATACTTCTCGATTTCAAAGAAGAATTTGTATAAGGAGGAGTTCTATTCTCTTACCCAGGGGGCTATGGATGTCATGCAGTATGAGGCCAGGTTTACGAGCTTATTCCGATTTGCACCAGAGTTGGTGAGCACAGATGAGCTACGATCGATGAGGCTTGAGCGAGGATTGAGGCTGGTGGTTAGGGAGCGTGTGGTTGCATTGGGGCTTCGTGTATTCACAGAGCTGGTGGAGGTAGCAGCAAGGGTGGAGAACACTATGACTGAGATCCGAGCTTCTAGGGAGGCCCAGACATCATAGGGTGGGACCGAGGTATAGACAGGTGGGTGTTCTAGCAAGAGGCAGAGGTCCTCTAGACCACAGCAGTTCTCTACACCAGCACCATCAGTGGCTTTATCGGGGAGGCCAGAGCAAAGGGAGGTCAGATGTTATCGATGTGGACAGTCGGGGCATCGTATGTCAGATTACCCACAACCGAGGTAGTACCCGAATTCACGTTTGAGGCAGTCTTAGAGTTCTATACCAGATTAGTCACAGGGGACAGAGCTGTCGATTTGTTATAGATGTGGTCAGACGGGGGACATCTGTAGGACTTGTCCTTAGAGAGAGGGTGCGCCGAGTACAGTGGGTACACCAGAGGGTTCGTATGTGCAGGAGCGACATCAGTATCCAGCAGTTCAGACTTCCCGGATGACAGGTGGGAGTACGTTTGTTCAGTCGGTGCGGCAGCCGACAGCGCCGAGTTATGGTGGACAGGGTAGAGCGACATTACCCCGAGCGTATTCCCTCATAGCTTCAAGGGCACCAGTTGTGTCGGATGATGCAGATATGCCTTCAGCGAGTAGAGGTACTTTATGAGTCTATAGGCTTTGGGCCAGTTTCTTTGTTGCAACTGTTTGAGAGTTGGTGATGGTTTCTATGGTGGTGTGCTGTGTTGAGGCAGCGGTTGGTGTGGATGTGAGGTGGGGTGAGTTGAAGATCCCATGTCTGTGAGATAATTGGCCGTTGTTTAGGATGCCTGACCTTGTTTGACTATATCCTAGGAATGGTTTAGCTAACTATCTCGTGTGCCTTTGTCGATTGTAATCGATGGTTTGTTTCTTGACCTTAAGTTGAATTTCGGGGTGAAATTCCTTTAAGGGGGTAGAGTTGTGAGACCCTGACCTTTTTTTTTGGCATTTTTCGACATGCGTTTAGCATTTTTTCTTTAGCATGTTTAAATGCTTTTTGATGCATGATCGGGGTTAGATATGCATGCGGGGTAGGTTCCCAGGGCGTGGAGTGTTACGGTGTGAATTTTGAAAAATTAAAAAAAAAAAGATATTTTGGAAGCCTATAAATATGTAGAGTTAGATATTTTAAAAAAATATTTTTAAAACTTCTCCAGTAAGTTTTTTTTTCTCTCTGTATTCTCTCTAAGTTCTCGGGGGCCTAGGGCTCTATTTTCAACTATCCAACAGTGGATCTTGCTATTGGCACGGTGGGCTACGCGTTCATTTGGACGAAATTTCATTCTGGCGAGACTTGGTTTTGCACGTGGTTTGAGGCGTCGAGTTTTTAACTCACCAAGGTAGGATTCTAGACCTTACTGCTGTATAAGGATGCTACGTGTAATCGTGTATATTTTTAACAGTTAGATTACTATAGATCTGAGTTTGTTTTAAGTTGGGTTTTGGGTTTAAATCTATTTTTCGGCAATTTCAGCGGATGGAATCCGGTGTCGAGTGTTTCTTTTGAGGTATTACTGTTAGGCCTGGGCGTGTGTATATCTGAGGATGTTAGATGGGTGTTTGGAGGCTTCGATTCGAGGCTTGGAGGTTGAAATCGTAGCTTAAAAATAGTTTTTGGGCTTGGTCAGTCGACTGAACTCATAGGTTCGTCGACTGGATCATAGTTCTTGGGGTTCAGTCGACTGGACCTTGAGGGTTAGTCGACTAAACTGTGTGTTTAGGGCGTTTTGGACTTTTCCAGTGTGTTTTTCAGTCGACTGAGGGTTGGGTCCAGTTGGCTGAAGTTCTAGGCTGTTGGTTTTGTGGTTTTGGTTGGGTCCTTAGGTTTCCAATTGGTTTTCAATGGTATTCGGTTGATTGATTATGAGGTTAGTCAATTGTAATACTGTTGGATGCCTTTTGGGATTCGATTGGTCGGGTTATGGCTTTGGGAGTCGTGTCGTGGCTTCGGGCGTTCGTTTAGGTGTCGTGTGTGGATGGGTCCCAGTGTGTGGACGGGTCGTTCGGGTGAGTGGATGTCAGTTTGTTTTGACAGGTGGCATCGTGATGTATTGTTATACATGGTTATGTGCATTTCTAACTGTTTATTTATGTACAAATTATGTAAGTAGATTACATGATTTTGGTATCATTACGTGTACCGTAGTTGCATGCTTTAAAACTTAGATGCTTTATAGGTATGGTTATGTAAAATATGAGGAATTGATGCATGTGATGCATGTTGCATGAGTTGCAAATGTTATGTGAGTCGCATGTGTAGCATGTGGGGTGGTTTATGGAACGTAGTGATAGTACGTGGTATTATGCATTTAAATCCTAGTTAGGTTATGCATGGGTGTATGGAATGAGATAGATGAATATATGGTTCTGAAAATGTTAGCTCTGGCTAACGGTGTGTTCGATAGGGCTGCGGTCCCTCGGTGAAAGTCCGTAAAAGTGTATTCGGTAAGGCTGCAGTCCTTCGGTGATAGTCCGAGAAGGTTAGGGTTGAGGTCCTTCGGTTAAAGTCCGTAAAGGTGTGTTCGGTAGGGCTGAGGTCGTTCGGTTAAAGTCTGTAAAGGTACGTTGATGGGTTGCGTCCGTTGTGTGTGTTGCACGGGTTGCGTACGTTGCGTGTGTTACACGAGTTATGTGCATTACATTAACGGGGGCTGGAGTCCTACAGTGAAAGTCCGTGAAGATGTGTGTGTTGCACAGGTTGCGTGCGTTGTGTGTGTTGCACGGGTTACGTGCATTGCGTGTGTTGCACAGGTTGTGTGCGTTACATTAACGGGGGCTGCGGTCCTACGATGAAAGTTCGTGAAGATGTGTGTGTTGCATGAGTTAAATGCGTTGTGTGTATTGCACAAGTTATGTGCGTTGCGTGTGTTGCACGGGTTGTGTGCGTTGCATAGACGAGGGCTGTGGTCCTTCGGTGAAAGTCCGAGAAGGTACATGGATTGCATAAACTGCATTGTGGGATGGATAAAACCAATTTCAAATTATTTTTAAGAGTCGTGTGAATCGCGATCTAAAAACCCTTTTTCAACTATTTTCAAGGCTCCTGTGAGTGAGTCAAAAGATGGTTTATATCATCACTTTCTCGTTTACATGTGAAAATTGTTTTTAAGGCTTGAAAGAGAGTCTAAAACTACACCTTGTTTTCCTAGCATGTTTAGCTTATACTGCATGCAGTCTAGTTTCTGCTGAGTTTTGGCTCATGGTGTGGGATTTGATTTTCTTCGGGTACCGGTCACGCAAATTGATTTGGAGGTGCTGGAGAGGTGGAAGAGCTGTAGTCTTCCTTTTTGTTCTTTTGTTACATGTATGTTGTAACATGTTTTTCCGGTGTTAGAACCGTGTAATGTATGCCGTTTGACGATTATATACAATGCATGTATGGCTTTATTTGAGAGTGTATTCTCGAGTTGGTTGTTTGTGTGTGTTTCACGTGGCCTGAAATTTGGGGCGTGACAAAAAATGAATCAATATTTATTGTGGGTGAGCATAGAACTTCAATCCATGGTGAAAATAATGAAAATGTGGTGAATGATTTAATAATAAAAAAGAATAGGTTATAAACATGATTTGATTATGAATGCATTATAGCATGCCATGCACACCTCACAAATCATGCATTGCATTGTTATTAGTTTTTATCCTATGAGTTACGGCTCACGTTTGTTGCTTAACATTTTTTTTAAGATTTGAACGATTAAAGAAAGAATTGGAGTATAATGTGATTGGAAACAAGAGAAAAATCCTTGTCTTATATTTATATTTTTATTAATCTTCTAGTGTGAAAGAAATATAAAGAACAATAAAAGTGTTTTGGATGAATGTACCTATTAAACATTTTGAATAGAATTCATGCATGGTTTAAGTTCCTATGGTTTAATTTTCTTTGAGATTAGTATAACTGCTATGAGACTGAGAATGATTCATTAGTAAGTAGTTGTGATTGCCTCTGGGAGTTGAAAATCAGGCAGTGCCCGAGTATATTGTATTATTTATGTTTGACAGGTGTTCTGAAAATTTGGGATAGTCCAAAAAATAGAGGAAGCTCTGCCGAAGATTTTATTGATTAACACTTAGAAAATTTATGAGTTTACGAAAATGATAACCTTTAAAATGAACTAAGTTTGAGAATAAATATATATATAGATAGTTTTCACATTGAATTAATAAAGTTAAGTTGTCTCGTGGGGTTCACGTGCCTCGGGTCGAGGGTGTGACATTATGAAACATGACTTTACCCCTTAGACCTTTTTGCCAATGGCTATGAGTGAAAGGGTAATCAACTTCGCCCTTGCTCCTCAATATTCCCAACTCAATCTTGAGACCGAAATCATCCACCATTCATCGCTTATAACATTCTCCCACGTAGTGGTTCAAGAAGTCATATTTCTTATCTCGATTGTTTCCTCATGTGGTGTATATACATGGGTAAACATCTTGATCTTTCCTCTCTTGTTTGTCAATGGATGCTAGCTAAAGAGGGTACTAAACGCTACACTCTTTCATATGGTGCTTTTCTTACTCCACTCTTTAAGTCATTTAGTTTCTCGCCATCTCCATCAAATTTTGTTCTACCAAAACTCTCTGATTTCTTCAATAATACCACTTTAAAACAAATGGGTTATATCTTGCACGATGGGGGATGGCAACCTAAGGTTGGAAGACAAAGGCGAGTACCACCTGTGGTTGAAGAGGGAGATGAAGCAGATGAAGAAAGTGCCTCTGCTCAAGCCGATGCTCCTCCTCCTATGGCTTCCGATATTGGTCCTATTCACGCCAAATCATCAAAGTCCTTTTTTAAGAAGTTAATCAAATCTTTCACCTAAGAAATTAAAAGGGAGTTCCAAAAGGTCTCTAAACGGCTTACTCGTATCGAAGATACTTTGGCCTTCCTCCATTTAATGATGATTCTGATGGTACCAATGGAGACGATGATGGCAGTGATAACGACGTCGAAGATGAAGATGAATTTGACTTAACCGTCTCAGATTAGTCCTTTTTGTTGATGCCAAAAGGGGGAGAAGAGAGAAGCAAGATATTTTTCTTTTTGGTTATTACTTTTGGATTTTGTTTTTGTTATGATATTACTTCACATTATGTTATGATGCCGATTACTTTTGGATGACATAACGGTCTTAGCATGAACATATTTAACTCTTCACTTTTGGATATGTTATGATGTTGATTACTTTTGGATGACATTGTGGTCTTAACATGAACATATTTAACTCTTATCTATTTCAATTCATGTTCTCCCTTACATGCTTACATGTTGAGATATTCAGTAATCTTGAAATCAAAGAATCCTAAGTCTTAAAATCTATAATGTCACTCACATTCTTTGAACTTAAAAAGCATTATTTTGTATATTCATATTATGAGGGAGAGCTTTGCATAATTATCCCATCTTATTTTGCTCCTTATTTGTCATCATCAAAAAGGGAGAGATTGCTGGCCTAACAAGGTTTTAACATCTATTTTGATGATAACAAATTTAGGTATCTAATTGTAAAATTGAGTTTGTGAGCAGAAAATTCATGAAAAAGCTCAATTATGGATGAAGGAAGCCATGAAGCATGCATCTTTGCTATGAGTTATTGTCACACCCCCTTTCTAGGAACCGAAAAATCGATGTGATTTATATAAATCAAAAGAGTATTTATATTAATCAATTTTAAATTATTTATTCGTAGGAACCAACGTAACTATATATGCTAAGGATACATTATCCTGTATACCCAAACCGGCGTATACTTTACAAAAACTCTATAATTTTGCTTTTTTTTTCACTAAAAAATTAAAACAAAGCCACAATTGACTATGAGCCCGGGACCATGATCTTGACGACTGTGGTGGACTAACTCTAGTCATCCATGTGATCTGCAATCACGAAAGTTACAGGAGAGTGCACTTAGTATTATAATGAATAAGATAGAAAACAGTTATTCTATTCAAAACATCATGCTTTTCATGAGAGATATAAAATACTGCATTTACTTTTCACAAAAAAATCTCATAAATAACATTTTCAACCCTTTTTAAAAGTATTTTACTCAAATTTTTTAAAAGTATCTTTCAGGCTCAACATCCATGGGTCATTGAATTCACTGTCACATAATTTAAAAGTAAAGCTCTTGGCATAACCTCCACAATTCAAATTGAAACTGTCTTATTCACAATCCATACCCAACAGTGACCAAGTAGTCATCCACCTCACGACCGGGAGTTCCGACGGTACCGTAACCTCAATTCTCAATGCACGAATAGCAACGTGATGGAATGAGAGCCACTCTCCATCAAGCACGAGTAGTATGTACTGTCCGGGACTTAGCCCGCAACGCCTTTAAGGCAAAAATTCCCGCTCAACGGAAAACCTCCCCCAAAGGGAGAACCAACACTCATAATTGGGCAGCCTCCCCTAACGGGATATAAAGGGCCGAAAACCCTTGTAATTTGACACTTTGGAACAACTTCTCATAATATTTATAACATTTGTCAAAACATTTATATTACAACTACATACTTTTCAAAAGGTACAGATAGTATATCATGGCATTTGAATAAAAGATCATGCTATCACAATTTTTCATGCTTCAAAACATGGATATAAAGCAAATTTAAAGCATAATTCATGCATTTTTGTTCAAAATAATACTTAAGCACTCTCACATTAACTTAGGTGCGACAAAATTGTCTCCTCGTTTCTGATCCCAAATCCTAATCCTCTGGTGACAAATCTCGGTGCCTAGCAAAAAATCAAACCTACACGCAAGTGCGAGATACTAATCTCTTAGAGTCGTGCTTACTTAGCTAAAGGTTCTATTTAGCTTAGTTATTCTTAGTAAATTTGTAAATTTTTAAGTTTCTAATTACATACTCGAAAAAATAGAAGATTTAGCTTAAAACCTTATTTTCATAATTTAACTTAATTAAAATATAAGTAGAATTCTTTAAATAGATCCCAAGAGCAAGTTGTTGCTCGGTTTTGCTTCAGCACAAAAAAAAATAAAGAAGGCCCCTGTTCGATCTAGTTTTTCATTTTGCTGAAAACTGTTTCCTATCAACCATAATTCTTGATTTCATATTCCTTCTTTCAATATTACTTATCAAAAACTTGGCAACCAAAGCAAACATAAAATCTTTTTAAGTTATTTTATTCTAAAATAGTTATTTTAGAAAAAAAAAATCTTGGTTTAAGTCAACTATGATCCATGAAAAAAATCTCTTTATCCTATTTTAAGAGTAATATTCTTTATTCTAAAACTCTAAATTTTATATAAAAATTTTATTATTATTATTTTATTTTATTGTTATTTTCTTTTAAAGCTGAATTTTATAAAATTTGCTTCAATTTTTGTAATTGTTCTATTTAAAATAACCCAAAAAAAATTTGCAACCAAACAAACGGCCCCTCTCAAGAAACAGCAGAAGATCATATACACACACTGTTCTCACACACAGGACTCCACACACACACACAATACACCGCACACACACACACACACAGGACAGTCTCAAAACACAACACACACGTCCGGTTTCACAGAGCTCATGCATGGGCGTTCATGGAGACATCTTGTGGTGGTGGTGTGCGAGTGGTGGTGGTGCGGTACAGTGGTTGTGTGTGCCAGAGAGAGAGAGAGAGAGAGACCAAGAAAATCTGGCGACAGAGGAGTCGGCGAGATCGGCGGTGGAAGATGGTGCACCGGTGACGGTGAAGCAGCGGCGGGGGTGGCTGGGGTTGCGCCGGTTGGTGGCTGGTGGGCGAGGGAGAAGGCCGAGAGAGAGAGATAAAAGAGGGAGAGAGAGAAGAAAGAGAAAGAGAAGGACCAGCGGGTGGCCAGTGGAGAGTTTGCAGGCGGCGATCAGTGATGGTGGCAGGTAGCGGCGGCGATGGAGGCTTGGTGGTGGTGCCGGAGAGTAGCGTGTGGTTGCGGTGGTTTGGGTGCAGCGCCGCTGCCCTTCTATGGTTTTGTTATCAGCTGCTTCTAATACAGAAGCTTGAAGCTTCTTCAATTTTGTTGCTTCAGGCGCATCAGAAGCTTAAAGGTTCTCTTCAATTTTGTTGCTTCAGGTTTTCTTCCAGTGGTTGTGTGCAACCAAAACGGGGGAAAAGTGGTGCTTTACATAGAGGGTTTTGGGGAACAGATGGCGCATTGCATGAGAATGCCCTGCTAAGTGTACGGTAGAGTGCATGCATATGAGACGAGTGGCAAAATTCAGCGTAATTTCTACTGTTTAATTTTTTTTATGCAAAAAATCTTAATTGGGAAAAAAACTAAAAATTTAGGTATAAATTTTTAATATATTTTGATGAATTATTGTATAGTTAAAATCTCTATTAAAATTTTCTATCTGTTTAAGATATTTTATCATGATTTATCAATTACTAGCTTTTTCACTGATTGTAAAATTTTAAATCCAAAAAAAATTCTAAAAAAATTCGAGATAAAATTTTAATGTTATTTTTTGATTTATTGTATCGTGAGAATATTCACGAAATTTTTTTATCTATATAATATAGTTTTTTATTTCACATTTTAATTACCAAATTTTTTTAGTAAATGTAAAATTTTGAGTTTCGATTTCACAATAAATTATAAGGTTTGTTAGGTATTTTAATTCTAATGTTTCTACCAATCAATTATTTATTTTTTTATTTATTTATATTATTATTATTATTTATTTATTATTATTATTTTTTTACAATTAGCTGCCAATACTATTTTATTCCGAGAAGCTTCACAGGTTGAGAATTTCGATTTGACACGTGTCTTCCTTCTATTGGTTGATAAGGTATAGGTTATTACAGTTATGAAGCAAGTGAAGACAAAAATTGTTAATTTTTAAATGTATTGAAATTAAGAGTTATGTAAGTTCAATTTCATAAGTATATTATTTAAAACTCATAGGAAGATATTATTAGATGGATCATAAATCTCTTAAAATTCATGAAAATAATTTTACATAACGATGATATTCTTTAAAGAGCTTAAAAATGTTTTTAAAAATAAAAAATTTGATTTATAAAGGTCAATCGATTGAGGCGTACTAGTCAATCAATTGAGGCATACTAGTTAACCGACTGAAGTATTCTGTCAAATTTTGTTTTTCATGGAAAGGCAGTTCAATCGACCGAACCTCCCAGGTCAGTCAACTGAGTTGACGAAAATTCAAGTTTTAGCTAAAATAGCTAGTTTAAAATTTTCATATTTAGCCCAACCGCTAGTTTAGATTTTTGGCCCATAAATACAGCCTTTAAAGACTGTCAAAGGCATCAACAAGTCTTGCGTTCTATTCTCTCTTGTACTTTTAATTTGTGCTCCACAAAGCTTTCGTTCTTTTGTTCATTCTTTGAGAGAAAAGCCTTAGAATTCTTTTTAAGCTTCAAGTGCTATAGTTTTTAGAGTGAACTAGCGTGCTATAGTTTGTACTCATTTTCTGATTGAAAGAGCTTTCATTTGCACGCTTTCTACTTTATTCTTGTTGTAATTGAGGCTAGAGTTTAACCTTATTTAAGTGAGAGGATTCACTTGGGTCAAAGAGCTAGAGTGTTCTTGGTGTAAAGGTTTTTCCGCCTAGTGAAAAAGAAAGGCTTCTCCGCCTTTAATGTAAAGGTTTCTCCGCCTAGTGAAAAAGAAAGGCTTCTTCGCCCTAAGGAGGGAGTATGGGAATCCTCAAGCGGCACATTTGAGGTAAGAACGTAGGCCGTAGTGTCGAACCTTGTAAAAATCTTGGTTTTGTTCCCTCTTTCCTTTAAACTCTTTACTTTCATAATTGTTTGATATATTATTGTTTATCGTTTATATTACATACATTGTGAATAAAATTGGATTAATATCTTGTATAATTTATAATTGGTATATTGTGAAAAAATATTTAAAAACTCAATTCACCCCCCTCTTGAGATTGCACTGCACTCACAATTCGTATCAGAGTCAGGTTACATTTTTACCTAAATTCTTTTTGTAAAAAGATATAGGGCTAATCTTGGTGTATTCTCTTTTAGCGAGAGTCAATACTCTACAAGACCTCTAATCTTTTGTGGTGTAAATTATACTTTTTGAAACAAAGAATGAGAATTTTTATTTGAACAATGAATTAGAGAGCTTGGAGAGTAGTTTTAGTGACCTAGTACGTTTTATTTAATTGTGGGGTCCGAAAATTTAATAACATCAATTAGAATTAATTAAAATCAAAATTTGATTAAATCGTATATAGATGTATAAATACATAAATTAGATAGGTTTTGGGCGATTTAAGGAAAAAAAAAGGTTTTCATCTCAGCTGAAGCTAAGAAGCTTTGGGAGAAAGGGAGAAATAGAGAGCCGAAGATGGGAGATTCTCTTAGAAGTTTCATTGATGTTAGCCCAAGGGCTTCTTTAATTGATTTTGATGATTTTCATAATTCATTTTCTATAAATAATCGTCTTTAATTGG